>JAYECN010009647.1:0-29397 GCA_035222435.1 Microcambeva ribeirae | reverse complement strand
GGGGGTTGGACTAGATGATCTCTAGAGGTCCCTTCCAACCCTAAGCATTCTATGATTCTATGATTCTATGATTCTAGAGAGAGCTAGAATCTCCCAGGCTTCATTTAAGGATGCACCGAGTGGTTTCACACCAGGAGAGTTGAGGAGAGCGGCTTGAATTGAAACAGAACTTCCTCTAAGCTGATGGGCGGTGTTAATGGTATGATGACAACTGGCATACCAATGGATAGACAAAAAGTGGATGAGCATGGTGCTGGCATGTCCAGAGGCACAGGGTGCATACTGTACTGGTGCATGTGATGAGCCAGGAGCATCCTGACCATGCTGCGGTGAGGAGGCCAGACTATCTGCAACAGGTAGCCCGCAGCAGCCTGGACACGAGGCCTTCAGGGCCAGGGAAGCAGTTATCATTCCACAGCACTACTTGGAGGCCTTTCCCGTTGGGCTTGGCATAGAGCTCAGTGTCTAACCTTCTTTTGATGGCATTTGCTTTGCAGCGCTTGGCACAGCAACAAGGCCGCGGGCAGCGTCTGCCACTCTCATTTTCTATGGTGAGAGCTAATTCTGAAAGGGAAACTCCAACTTGCAGCGGTTACCGTGACGGTGGTTTCCTGTTAGTTGGCAGTGGGAACTGATTTTCACGCTTGGTTCTTGGTTTTGGCCCGGCTGCTTTGCCTTTCCTTCCCCCGTTGGTGGTTCTGCATGGGAAATATCTCTGCTTAGAGGTGGGGTAGATCTGCTTAGCATCCCCTGCCTTCATCCCCATCCAAAACCTGTGCCAAGCGAGGAGAGGAAAGCTACTTTTTCTGAGATTCACTTATCTAAAATAACTGAATTTCCTGTTGAATGTAACTTTCCTTAGTCCCAGTAGCACATCCATCCTGAGATGTCCTCTCTTCCTCACCTTTTTCTTTTCCTATCAGTGTGGGTTTTCAATGTCGTTGGTCCTGCTTTTCACTTTCTGCTGATGCCTGTATAAATACAACTCCACCTTGTCTCTTATAAAGTCATACAAATTGACATATGGTTTATTCTTGTTCTTTCTCCCCTCTGACTTGTCCTCTTCTAGCTGGCTGCAATGCTCGGCTGAAAGCCTCCGGCTGCTCCCAGGGCGCCGGGAAAATTAAACCATTATTATAATTCATTCATTTCAAAAGAAGAATCAGAATTGAATTGGCTAATTTTTTTTTTTTTTTTGAGACTTCTCTTTGAGTCTTTGAGACTTTGAGACTGAAGATGTTTAAAACTGTTAGCTGAGAACTAAAAGCTTAACTGGGAATAACCCTTTTCCAAAGTGCACCCTTGTGCAAGATGACCAACTTAGTATAAATCTGATTTCAGTGTGGGATTAATAGTCCTAGAGACTGAAATAAGCGACCCACTGGTAGCAGTAACTTGAGCTTCTTCTCACTGATGAGTTCCAGTCCTAACGAGGAAATATCAGTAACAGAAAAGAAGATGATTTTTTTCAGGACCCAGCCACTTTGGCGAGAGTGCTGCTTGCTATGTCACTCGGGGCATAAAATGAGCATTCGCCAACTGGGAGGCAAAGCAAGATCATGAGATCTGCTTGCACCTCCTGGCAAACAGGGTCTGTTGTAATGACTTTTAATCACTGTGTTTGAAGCGTCTTGGTAACCTAGGAATAAAAGGCAGCCTAGCTACTCTCCTAGGAGGTAGAGCTTGCTTTCAGAGTGGTTTTATTAAAGCCTTTCTCTGTCTGGGAAGCTGCACAAGTCTCTGGTTTTGTTTTCTTGCAGCCCCAGCTTGTCAGGGAGTGCTGCTGCTGAGGTTACCACCAACTTCCCACCCTAGAGAAGCACCCCAGTTCTAGCCAGCACCATTTGGGACCCTTGAGTGAAGATACAGCACAAGTGCTGGTCTAACGGGTTCTTTAGACCTTCTGGCAAATCAGCTCAGCTGCTCACAGTAAACTTCAGTGCCTGCTTTGGCACTTTGGAGAGTTAAAAAGTTTTGCATTTTTCTCATTTGTGTTATAAAACATGTGATTCCTAATGTCAGTGCAGCTCAGGTTCCTTCCCCTGTATCAGATTTGAGGCAAACCAGGCAAACAGAAGCCAATAAATTATCTCAAAGAAATCTAAAGCAACAAATTCATGACATCGCAAGTCCACTGTGCTTTGTGCTGGGTTAGAATGGCCACCCAGAGGATAGCAGGTCTACTCAGGGAGTTTCAAGCTGTAATTTATTGCTGCCCTTCAATTAATCATGCTTTGAAAAGACAGTTCCCAACGAAAGTGCTTCATTTTGATTCAAACTTGAGCACTACTTGTTGGGAGATATATTCCAGGTAGCTGAAATAAGTAGTCTGTCATAGACAAACTGAACTTTAGCAGCTTCAGGCAAATTTGGAGCAGTTGTGGCCTAAAGGTCGCAGTGTCTAGAAGCAAATGCGCATTACAATCTACTCAGTCTGGTTTCTCGTCTTCCAGGTTAAGGTTGTGGCAATTGTATTTTCTTGCAAAAAAGACCTTTCCCTGAGCAGAAACAGCATGGGGCTTCAGGGAAAAGAGTGAATGTGCATGGTGGCTTTGCTGTGCAAGAAAGTGTATTGTAGAGGAGTAAAAAAATACTATTTGTAATGTGTCTCACCTGCTTCTTAAATAAAAGCAAAAAGAAATGGCTGAGGAGTGGGCAATAGTCTTCTCAATATGCTGCTAGAAATCAGGGAGGTGACAACACGACAGATGCCTGAAGAATCTAAACCGGCTGTGTTTCAATTTTCACCATTTTCTAGCCAGAGATACAGAAAGTATTCACATCCCTTACCTCAAATGACCTTTCCAGGAGGCTGGATCATTTGCATTTTGATGCACTGGCATTTTCGAAACTGAAGAGACATAAAATTTGTTATCACTCTCAACAACAGTGTTGCTAGGGGCAACACTAATAAAGCTGCTTATTCGCATCCATTTCTGCATACAGCAGAGGGCGGTGTTTCTGTGTGAAAAAAAATGCATATTTATAGACAAATTATAAAATCCCTCTTGAACCTTGAGCAAAAATTGGGGTCTGTGACTACTGTTTCACTAAGAGCCATGGCAGCAGTATCAATCACATGCATTTCCTTGGCTGTCTGTAAATTCTCCTGCATCTGACTGTGCGTTACTGGGAAAATGCCTGCAGTCTATATTAACTTGTTCTAGACAATCCCTGTCCCAAAGGACTTGTGATTTTAAAAATACACCCTCTAATGCATTGCTGCTCTCCCCCAAGACAGCACAACCTTCAGAGGCTCCAATTGCTCAGGATACTGCCAGTGCTGTTCTGAAAACTGTGAAAGGAAAACCAGGCAATTATGTATTTCTAATGGTTGCTTAGATGAGAAAAACAAAGTGCAGTCAAATTCTTGCCACTCGTTTCCTTAGCTGAATTCTTTTAATGAAAGGAGGCCGTCCAGCTTCAGCCTAGCATTAGACCATTTCCCCTTAGCCCAGACAAGAAGTTATTTAAGTTCTTGTGAATAGTGGATTCCATTTTAAAGTGAGAAGGAGAAAGCAGTGCTGTGTAGTAGGGGGAGGACTCGAGACGAATCTCTGGGGAGACCTGCAAGACACTTGGTTTCTTCTTCCAACTTCTCCAGCTGCGAAACGAAGAGGGTGATTTTGTAAGGTGTTTCTGAACCTCAGGGAGTAAAGTCCTCCTCCTGTGCTCACAAGCTGGCCAAGATTTCTGCTCTGGTTTTTGCAGTCCAATCCTGAATCCTTGCTCGGAGAAGGACACGTCCGGTGGCCATCCCTTGGTCACTGCTGGTCTCTAGTGGATCGATGTCCCCAAGGGCTGGGTGGGCTCAGGCGACGTGAGGCAGCTTGACAGGGCTGGAGTTTCTCCTGACAGGAACCTCGGAAGGAAGAAACAAAACAGACGACTAAATTTTAGGTTTCTGAATTTAAGAGGAAACTCTCTGACAAATCAGACAAGAAAATGACACGTTGAAAGGAAGAGTGAATCCGCTGGTAGGCTGATGGGTTCCCTGCTTCTCGCTTCCATTTTTTGAACTCTTTACCAGAGGAAAAAAATCATCCTGCCTCTTACTGAGAGAAAAGGCATCTGCAAGGTGCCTTGCAGAAGGAAGCCCCATGCAAATATTTCCTTGCCATATAGCTATTTCAGGCAATGCTTTACGAATACTTTCGAGCCTAATTATATGAAGCATCCTTTGAAAAAGAAAAGCTCGGTTGCTGCCTCATACCTTGCTTTTAGACTGTGTTTCACTTTGAGAACTGATATTAGCGCTCTACGTTAACTTCCCTGGCTGCTGTGGCATCACTTGAGCATAGGGACTGGCTCGGCTGCAGTCACTTCCACGTGCGGGCACCTGAACAACGGGACCCGAGCGCGAAGATTTTGACCTGCGGGTGTGTGCAGTAACCTCTGCAGTTAGCTGTAACCTCCAAGAGCCAGGTGAGCTCACCACCTATTTTTTGTTGATCAAACATTTTGAATAACTTCGTTATGTTAAATAGGAGCCCTTATATTTACATGGTATTTTTGTTTTAAATAAGTGTCTTGAATTAAAGGGTAGAAGGTTGTGGGGCAGTAAAAAAGGTGCTGGGAAAACAACAGTCTTAGTATAAGGAGGAGGAAAAAACATAAGGGAGAAAGGAAAAAAAACAAGCAGCTAAAGCAGTAAATAGACTATAAAACAGCAGCAAAATCTACTCCTAGGTTAAATTCAGAAGTCAAGCACCAAATGGACTTTCACTGCCTCTGACAATAAACCTCTTAGAGTATCCCTGGCTTTGGAGGGAACTTCACGGTGCTCCAGAGAAGTCTACCTGTCTATAAATATTTGCAAGAGACAAACAGACAGTAAGGTCAAAATCATGCCCAGATATTAAGAAGTCGTCTGAGTGGAAAGTCTGGGGTTACAACCGCTTCAAGATGTCTGTTGGTTTAGCAGGGAGGCTTCTGGCTCAGGCCATGGGGTCCTAGCGTGGCCTGGGACAATGTTCAGTGTCATATGGTCAGGGAGGCAGTTTTGCACTGCACAGCCCTGAGCCATCAACGCTGTTGCTATAACAGGCTTTGCAAGGTAATATGTATTTGTCGATTCTTTTTTTTAACAACTGCACCTGCAAGGGAGTTATTTTATTTATTCAGCCGTGGTCTGCCATCGGCTGCACCGATTTGCTCCTTGGGTGCGGTGATTGCAGATTGGGGCATCTGTCTTTATCCAAGACGCAGCTGAAGGCTGGCGAGGTCTCGTCTGACCTTGGCGTGCCTGCAGCCCCGTGTCTGAATGCCGAGCCAGGAGCTGCCGTGCTGAACTGAGGTGCAGCAGGACTGTCCCCAGGGAAGCCGTGACCTGGAACTTTTCCCTCGTACCTCTTCTCGTCGGTGAAGTCACTAAGGAGACATCCACCCACAGTGGATTGTGGTGGGACATCAAAGTGTTCGAACTCCCTGCAGAGCTCTGAGGCTCCCTTACCAGCAAAAAATAATAAGAAGAATAAGTTACTGGGTGGGTTCTTTATGCCCTTAATGACAAACTTGGGATGAGCCTTGGAGGTCAGGGCTGAGATGTTCTTGTTGGAGAACCAGGACGAAATCTGCCCTGGGGCTGGCTGTGAATGTTAATGAAATATTCACAGGTACTGTTTTATCACAGTCTATCACTGGTTTATCAGCTACTCACCTTTATTTTCCAAGACTCTTTTTAACAATTGAGGAAGTGATAATTGCCGCTTTTATTTACTAAAGAAGATGCAGACTTCCCTTAATGCACTAGAGTAGTCAAGTACTCTTCTCTGTTCTTCAAGGTGTAAAGTCATTTCAGTGCACTGTAGTTATATACAGAAATGAAAGACGAAATCATATGACAGCATAATGTGCATATCGAGAAAGGATATCACGTGCCACTGGAAAGTCCCAGGGCAAAAAAAATGAGTTAATTTTACAAATCACACGTTGTTTTATAAATCATTTTATTAATGGATGTCATAATTTCTGACTAGTTCACAGAAAATTTAAAACAATTGCTATATGTCACGTGTGCTTAAAATTTTTCTTGCGGCTTCTTCCTTGCCAACACATGACTAAGAAGGAACATATTACTTGGGCAAACTAGATGAGTCTTTTTGGCAAGACAGTTTCACTAGATGTAAGAGATCCATGGTTCTTGCAAATTAAACTGAAAATCATTTTGCACACATCCTTTGGGCTGCTCTTTTTCCTGTGGAAAGGCCATAATGTACTGCACGGCTGGCTCTTCAGGCTGATCTGCCCAAATCTTACAACAAAATGGAGATAACATAATGTGGGAAAACTGCCCGGTCCTCATCAGAGCCACGATGGTTCTGAATGATTTTGGTGAAGGAGACAGTTATTTTTAGGCTGCTTATTTTCAGGCAACCTTTCACGTGCACCAGAGCAGGCAGCTTGTCCTACTTCAGCTGCAGCCGTGCCAGATCTTCCCTTTCCTCCTGGGAGATGACATGCAATAAGCTCTGCCAATAAAACTGGGTTTACTGGCAGAAGTTGCTTCCATGCCGGGAGTACTTTGCAATGCTGCCGAACTGGGAATATGGAAGTGATTTGCTCTGTGTACCCCACAAAGCCCTGGCCGTGACCTATGTGTCTTTCCTGCCCAAAGTACTCCCTGTCCCCACCTGTACTTTACAAGACGATTTCCAAATAACTTGTGGAGGCCTGAGGACCCTTTCTGACCACCTTGCCCAAGCCCTTCAAGGAAGCAGGGATGGATGGGAGATCCAGGTGATGAGGGGATTTTGCCAGTGTTTTCCTTGTGATTCTGCCAGGTGGTGACTATTGCCATCATTTTTCCTGGCCCTTCACCTGCCCCAAATGAGTTTATATTAGAAGCCAGAAAGGCCTCCTTTTGCAGGGAGTTTTAGCATCTGCAGTGAGTTTTGTCTGTGGTTGTGCTGGTGATATTGCCTCTGCCTCCTCTAGTCATCTTCTACTGAATTTGATGAAGTCAGAAGGATGTTAGCGTGTGGTGGAATAACAGCTCTGAACGTTTCCAGGTGATAATATGTTAAATTAAAGCCAGAGTTACTTTTTAAGAGACCAAAAATAATTTTTAAGTTTGGACATTAGGATTCTATTTTACTTCTTTTGAGCATCACATGTGAAGTTTTAGAGTTACCTTCTAACAGGACCAAGACAAGGGGAAAAAAATGTGATTTCAGCTGTAGCTGCCTTTAGCAAAGCACTAAACCTCCCAGCCCAGCAATGTCCCCTCAATCTTACGCTGTGCTCAGAAAGAAACCTTGCTTCTTGAAGAGCGGCTTTTGTGCGGGAGGCTCTGGGCAGCCTTGCAGAAGCGAATGCATTGAGAAAATCCCGAGCGATTTACTTCTCTGAGTACTATTACTTGCTGTTTGAAATGAGAGCGCAGTCTCCCTGCTGCTTGAGCTGCAATCCAGCATCATTAACGAATAGGAGTGTGAAGAAAGTGAAGTGGCTACATTGTCAACCCTTGTTTAGAAGCTGCCCTGATTAGAATATCCATTAGTATAAATTGTATTTTTATGGTTAACCCACTGTGCTAGAAATGAAACTGCATTAAGTTATTGCACTCTTTGCAGCCAGTAAAGTGAATTACCTGGTGCATCTGTTTAGCAAACTGTAAAACCTGAAGAGTTTGGCAATTATTATTATTTATTTTGTGCATTTTAAATCTTTTCTTTGACTAATGTGTAGACACTGCAGGGCTTTGGTTTGCAACAATATACCCAGCTGTATTTAAGCATAGTTTCAGAGTGCCCAAAACAGGATTTTTAAAAAACTGCCTTTTTAAGTTTGCAGTGCACAATGCTGTAATCTTTTTTTCCTCTAATCTTTATGCTCTGATGCTAAAAGACTTGGAACTCTTTCTGTTTATACAGAAGATGATCCATTTAAAATAGCTGAAAACTGCATTACAAATTTGTCCATTTAGATCAATGCTGACAATTTAGCTTATATTGAATGATCTAATGCTTTTTTCCACCTGCTAACGAGAAGAATGACTTTACCCTTAAAAAAATCAAACAAACAAAATGCCTGCACTTTGAAAAAGCCTCTTGGATTTTCTTTCTGACTCATGGAGAAAGCTTGTTTCTCATTCCTGCTGTGGGGGTATGTCCTTATGATGAGTAGCAGAAGCATCTGAGCTGCTTCTGCCTGCATTAAGTCAATTCTCATCCTGATGCACTCGGTTTGTAAAGTGCTTGGGATGGTATCCATGGATTTGTGGAGTTGGATCTCCAATAGTTTGGGCGTCTTTATGTAATGGCTTGCTGTGTGGAGTAGAAGTATCTATATCCCCCACCTCTGTACCATCTTATGGTGTCCCCGCTCTGCTGGCTCCTCTCTTCTAAGCAATGAATAGTACTCGCTCTTGCATTTTTTTTTCCTTTCAATTTGTGCAAAATTTTCTAAAGTTCTGAGTTCCTACGAGCATGTGACTGAGGGGAATATTGGCTTGCATAGAAGAAATGCATGTGTTTTTCCATAACCTTAAGGGCAAGAGCTTAACAACCTGACTTAGGTTTCTCTAAAGGCCCAGAAGCTGAGAGAGAGGGAGAAAGGAACCATGATGCTTTTTAAGCTTTGTGGTTCCTTGAGAAGGGCAAGCCCATTCCTACATCCATCCCTTCTCCCTGTTTTCCCTGCTGTCTTCAGATCTCCTCCAAGCCCATGGCAGAGTGCACCCCTTCCTGTCCCACTTTATTTCCTTCTTCCCTTGTAGAACTACAGTGGTCTTTATGGGGATCATAGGGCTTGACAGATGCTATCTGTGCTGGTGATGTCCTGAGTAGTGATTCTCTTCGGTTTAGTCTGTGTCTTTGCTCTCCATTAAGGTGTCACACACAAAAGCAGCAGTGTTTTTTTTGCTTGGAGTATCTGAGCCAGAACTCGGGACTTGCACCCATGCCACTAACAGTCCTGCGGGAGGAAATAAAAACAGCAGCATCTGCTGCTGCTTTGCCCCAAATTCCCAGATGCCAGCAGCTTCTTGAGATATTCACAACCCCTAGGCTTGCATTAAAAACAAGCAAAAATGCTGAGAACTAGAGTCTGCTGATTTTTACTGACTAATACACAGTTCTACTTTCTTCCCTACTCCTCCCCTTCTTCTGAAGAGCTTGTGCTTGATGGGGAGGGCTGGATCTTTCTTGATTCCTGAATCATCACTAGTATTGTTGCCTGCACCAGCTGCGGGATTTCAGGCCATTGACGATCCTTAGCTAGCTGATATTTTCCCATCTTTGAGCTTGCAGGGCTGGTAGGAAGAGCAAGCAAGTCTTCCTCCTTGAGCGGGAGGCTGTCCTGCACAGTGGGTCAAGCCGGGGGCTTGAAGGTTCCTATTTTTGGCTCTATCAGGTGTTTCTTCAGAGCACCTGGAGGCGTGCTTCCCTTCTCTATCCAGGTCATATTGCTTAATGCTAGAGATGATGGGATGAAGTTGGCTCTCTGCAACAATTAAATATGACGGGAAGTCAGGAATGGATCAGGAAGCACAACTGACCTGGCTCATTTGTGGTGAAGTCAAACACTTGCCATAATGATATAATCCTTCACTTGGGGTTATACTGTTCAGGCATGTCACTGGTACAGTTATGCAGGCCATGAATCAGTGCTTAAAGATTCAAAGCTGCAATAGCTGAAGACTTTTTAAGCCATGGGGCTAAGCTCTGCTGAGTCTTTGACCCACAGTGTTTTCTCCTGAGGTATGGTTTCAAAGGGAAAAAAAAAGTTTTGTAGAGTAGGAATGTTTAGTAACCCTTGCCAGAGTGGCTTTCATTCCCTCTTCTTTGGATGGACAATATTCTTCTGACCTGTTATTTCAACTTTGACCTGTCAATCAACTTTGAGTTGGCTGCAGCCACACTTTGGATGGGTATTTTGAACCTGATGGGCAGACATCTTAAGAAAAAGCTCAAGTACAAAGATACAAAAGGTAACAAGTAGTCTATAGTTAATAAAGCAAAGAATTTGTGTATTTAACAGAAAAAAAAACAACAAATGTCTAGACGTTGCATTGTACCTATTGAAAGGATCAAGTGCGGTGCAGGGGAATAGGACCTTTGGTTTGGATTGAAAAGGAAGAGGCTATAATATTAGATAAATGTTTTCAATCATTTTGGCCTGATGAAACTCTTGGGCTACTTTAAAAAAAAAAAAAAAAATGCTTAGTCCCACATATCAGTGGTGGTTCTTGCAATATCATGGAGAGCAGTCCTTCTAGCAAGTTTGGAGGCAGATGAAGTGGTAAATGGGATGTATTTTGATTTTTAACTGCAGATGCATATGGGACTGTTGCAGAAGGCATTGCAATTAGGAGAAATTGCATCTAGATGAAGCAGTTATAGAATGGATACAAAACTCTTTAGACAACCATATCTGCAGAATAACTATGATTCCCCGTCAAAACGGAAGGGTGCGTGGAACGGGGCTCTGTGAGGACCTGCCCTTGCTCCAATGGCCTCAACTATTTTAATTAATGAGAGTAGGTTTATTAAATTTGCAGATGGTACAAAGCTGAGATGGGCTGTTAAGGATGGTAGAGCACAGGATTAGGGTTCAAAATGATGACGACAGGTGAGAATGTAATTCAATAAGGGCACAAACAAACACCTAAATATAGCCCGAAACAATCAACTGTACAAACGCAAGCTGAGGAATGGCTGCCTGGCTTGCTGTGCTGCCCACGGGGCCAGGGCTGGTGGCAGCCTGGGGGCTGCCTGGCAGGCACCAGCTGGGAGCTGTTTTGCAGCAACGGGCTGCACGAAATGAACGTGCTCTGCCTGGCAGCAGGTGCAGGTGTTGTTAGATGTGGACCAGGGTGGACTGAGCTTAGAGAAGAAGAGCAGGAGTGACCAGAGGCTTGGAAAAGTGGCCTTGCAGAGAATATCTAATCAGTAATAAAGATGACTTTTGCTACGTGCCGTCGGTCATCAAATGTGGAAGATGCTGTTGCCAAGGAGAAGGGTGTAGGATGTGCTCTGAGCCTCATGCTCTTGTTGATGTGCTGGGAGAGAGCGGTTAGACATGGAGAATGTGCTGTTTCTGTAACTCCTGCCGCAGAAGTGCAACGACATCAAAGGAGGTGGATGCCAAAGAAGAGAAACAGCTTTCTCTTCATAACCTTATAGACTTCATCTTTAAAACTTGAATCTGATCCCAAACTTTGAGTACTACTCACTGGATCACTTGGTGCTTGACCTTTGCTGGTAAAAGGGTCTGGTTTTAGCCTAGCTGGGGAAGGATGCGCCCGGCAGCTTTGCGTGTGCTGGGTGGCCGGAACCCTTTGCAAAGATGCTGCAGGCGGTTTGCACGTGTGCAGGAGCTGTGCCTGCTTCCCCCCAGACCGGGGAACAAATCCACCGTTTAACGTGGGGGCTGAAACTTCCAGTCTGTAAAACAGACAGGATAACAGAAGGAAAAGAACAGAAATCCATCAATATTTTATAAAGCATTCAAACAGGATAGTGCTAAGTGTCATAGAAAAGCCTCTGAGGAAATAAATTTCTGTCTTTGGAGCAGATGTTGAAATAATTCTACTAAATGAAGCACAAGGCCACGCACTGAACAGCCAGGACAGAACAGGCTATTGAATTGCCACTTGTTCACTGCTCTCTGCAGTGCTTCAGGAAGCAGAGAGCCTGTGGAAAAAGAGTGGTCTTGGAAAGGCAGCGTTAAAATGCACATGTACATCATCTGATTTGGAAAGGGCGCTCTATCTCTCACCCCCTCTCTTCTGAGACCTTGACTTTGCAATCCTGACAATCATGGAATGTATGTTATGAGGCAGACTCCTATGAGGGGAAAAACAGTGAGTCTGTAAAGTTAAAAATACAGTTTGTTGTGCTGGGCACCAGCGATATATCACCTGCAGAAGGCAAGGTACAATGTATTTCAACAATAAAAAATGGCATAAACATTGTGTTGAGATTAGACAGTTAACAGCATAATATAGTTGTTGTGCTCTTCAAAATCCAGGCACCAATTCTTACACCGATATTATAGGTACAGGGCCTCAGGGCTTGCACAGGATGGAAATGCTGATCCATGTACTTTTATGAGCTCTGTCCTGATACATAACAGCAGTATGCCTATGTTTTTAGCAAAGTTCAGGCATCATCTCAAGGTCTCTTCCACATTGCATCAGATCACTTCTGCACTGATGGAAATACAAAATCGAAAAGGAATAAAAAAAACCTCTCCAAGCCTATTGACAGTGTATTCTTGCTCATGGTTAAAATAGTGTGGCGCTGATTTGATATATTCCAGGCAAACTCTTAAAATAAAGGGCATCTTAGTAAATTATTTCTCAGCAGGCCCATGAGAAATCATTTTGCACGGTCTGTACAAAGTCTAAGGAGTGAGGACATGGAAAATCCATACCATTTTGTGTGTGTGTTTTTGTCCCCTCAGAAGCTCAACTGTGCAGCACAAACACTCATTGTAATCCTGTAATGTGGGGGAATGGCAGTCAGTGTGACATTTATTTCAAATGATGATTATATTAATATTTTGCTTTAGCAATTTTTTTCTAGGGGCAGAGCCATGTTTCATACTGGCATTTATAGAGTTGCTTTTTTTCTTTCAAACTTCCTCCAGCCCCAAGTAGTAATTTATAAACCTGCCTGGTGCATAAGGGTTCCAGCAGGTCCAGAATAAAAACTGAGGCAATGAACTTCTCCAACTCATTTTGGTCATACCTGCTGGTGGGTCTGGTGACTACAACCAAGCAGAGCTGCAAGCTCTTAATTAGTAATACTTTTTACATGAGTTGTAAATGGATAGAGAATTTATCTTCACCAGTTCCCTCCTCTCATGTTGCAGGGACACAATTCTGAGGCTTATATTCATATTTTGAATTTGGCTGCAATTAGTCAGATGTGGCGTTTGGTGAAAATGGACAGCCAGCAAACGGGCAAGGGGGATTGCATAAATCTTGTTTTCATAGGGAATCTGCTAACAAATATTACTATGACGCATAGCAGTTCAGATAATCACAATGCCACAGGTAGCACAAAACCAACAATTTAATTCTGCCTTTCATCCCTGTTCGAGGTGCTAATCCAGATGCTGCAATGCACATTGGCATGTTGGGGCATGATCACGCCTTGGGCTCCTAGGTTCTTCAATGCCACATAATAAAGAAGAAACACAGGTACTTTGAGATTCCCCTCCTGGCTGCATATACTCCGTAAACACAAAAATGCAGACACAGTCCAAAACTGGAAGTTAAAAGCTTGTATAATTAAAACAATGCTAATCTACGCTTGCTTCCCAGTTGGACCCAGGCCCAACTCTTTGTTCCTGCCATCCTATGTGTGTGTATATAAATATGCATAGACATATTAAAAAATATATATATATAAATATATTTGACAAGTAACTGTTTCCTTTTTCAACACCTGTCTCCTTTCTGCTTCAGCCACCTTGTGGCAAGAGTGCCGCAGGCCTGGAGCTGCTGCTCGACTGCCGGGGCGGAAGGGACGAGGCCGATGGTTCAGGCCCCAGCTGTTCTTATGTGAACCACAGCAGCTCCGCATTATTTCAAAAGGATGAACTCTAGGGTTACTTTCTTTTTCACATGTGGACTTACACTTTCCTTGTTACTCTGGAAAAGAAGAGAGGGCCTCAGAGCTATGCTTCAGCTGTATACCACCTCCTCCTGCTTTAAACTTAAACTAACGCTTTTGCTTTAGGAAAACCTTGTGATTCTGCAGTAAAAACCTTTCCTCTGATCACGCGGGCTTTATTTTTTTGAGTTTTGGAAGTGTCTCTCGTCTTTTGACTTTAGCTGGGTCCATCTGGTTTTCAGCAATGTCATCAGCCCCTTGGTTGAATTTCCCTCAGCCTTCTCCATTAGTCCTCAAAGGACCTTTCAGCACGTTAGTGAACTCACAGCAAAAAACATGCAATATCTTTGAAACGCTTGCTCTTAATTCAGACTTCAATATGCAGTGATGCCATGAGTTCAAATGTCTGTTTATTAATAGGTGGATAGGGGGGTGCTTCACTCAGACCTTTTAAAGTGGTTCATTTGAGGTGTGCTCAGACTGTTAGCATGAAAAAAAAAGTAGTACTTCTCTGCTGGAATCTTTTTATTTATTTATTTTTAAATCCTGATAATGTCTTTATTTTCCCCTTATTTCAAAGCTTCCATTTTGAGACTAAAACTGGACGGTTGAAGATCTAAATCTATAAATATGAACTTCTGGCTCAGGAAAAGCACAGAGCGAGGCGCTCCGAGCCGCCGCGGCGGCCGAGCGCGGCCCGGCTCGCGCCTTCCACCGGAGTCCTCTGCGCCTTCCCGCCGCGGCAGGCTGAGCGGAGCCTTTGGCCGCGAGTTCCACCGCTGGCACCAGCCCCTCGGCTGCGCTGCGGGAAAGGTGGTGCTGAGATGGTGGAGGCCACGGCTGGGGACCCGGTGGCCCAGGGGAGCCCAGGCCAGCTTGCCCCATGACCAGCTGCAGCCTGAAGGACATACGGTGCCTGCCCTGCAATCGGCTGCCAAAAAAGCGTTGTGAAGCAACAGGAGGAGCAGTGCTACGAGCTAAACCTTCATTTCCTGACCCTCGCGTGGCTCAGCTGTTGTGGAGCGTGGCTTGGCTTTGCTGGAACTTAGAGACATCAAAAGAAAACCCAGCCTGGCTTGAGGAGATGGCGTGTCCAGCAGCTCTGCCGTGCAGCAGCACGATGGGCCTGAAAGCTCGAGCCAAGTCTAGCCTTAGCCTTTCCTCCAGGCTTATGGAGAAATAGAAGCAAACTCCTGGGTTGCTCTATTGCCTGGTCCGATGCTTAAGAGGGGTGTTTTGTATGAAGCTGAAGAGTGATTTGCATACACTGTCTTTACTCTCGCAAGTCTAAACAGGTCCTTCCACCTCTCTCTTTACACAACCCCAGTTCTGGATTGCTCGTTTTGTCCTTACTGAAGTTTAAGTTTTCTGCATGAAATCCTAAAAGCTCCACCAAGAATGGTGGTAGAACATTAGGGACCCAGGTGTCTGGGTGTGCACCCCTGTTCCGTCAGCGCCTGTTCTTTCGGAATCACAGCACAGAACTGCTTTGAGTGCTTTGACTTTCTGTTGCTCCTCTTGATCTTCATTAGAAATGTCCTAGAACCAAGAAAATAGAACAAAGATTCTCCCTCTTCCTTCCTCCTGTTTGGTTTGTCTTATATCTACCTAAAAGCTTGGGGGTGGATATGTTACTGGTTTGTCATCTGTTCATCCGAGGCAAGCAACACTTCACAGCACGAGGCGGCACGGCCTTAGAAAACGCGTAGTGTGTTATCAGATTTATACGAATCTGTGTTGTACGGTCTGTCTTGGCGGTAAGTCTGGATACAAACCAGAGCACAAGGCAGTTTTTCCTCCTGGGCCTGCTGGGTTTGCAGGCACGGGGCTCCTGCTGATGGGAAACCTTCAGTTGTGCTGCCCTTCCCGTGGGAGGGACAAGGAAAGCCCCAGGCCAGGGTGTTATTTCCTTGTGCTGCTTCCCTTCTGCCTGTTCCTGGGCTTGTTTTGGCTCAGTCCTCCTGTGCCAAAATGTTTGGTGTTCCCATCTCTGCCTCCAGAGCATCCCCAGCTGCCCCTGCGCTAGAGGCGAAGAAATGCTCGAGTTGGGCTCGTTGCCCCCGGCTGTCAGGAAGCCCTCAAAAGGAGGACAGATGGGGACAGCAAGAAGGACCAGCCCCTTGCAATTCCCCCTGAGCACTGAGTTCCTCTAGACATCCCCCATTCCCAGCGTTTCGCACCTTGTGGCCTTGCTGAAGCAATTGGTGAGAAATCTGAGGCACGTTGGACTGACCTTTTCCAGAAAACCCTGAATTCCGTGTGAAACTGGAGGCTTCACAGCTGTCTTAGCTACACAGAAGCTTTCTATAAATATTTCTGGTTCTTTCAGATTTCTAAATAAGATGTTTAAATTCTGAAAGGCGAAATAGTATGGAGGATGCCTGTTTGATTTGAACTTCTGACCTGTGCAAGTCGTATATTGCATCAACTAATTTAATTTTGGTGAATCTCCGAATGAGACCTCCTTGAGGTTTAAACGTATTAAAAGTATTTCTCAGGTGATAAGGATTACCTTTAGCATTCGAAGTCAACATAGGCATCCTGCATGCATATTTCCATGCATGAAAAATATCTATAATTGTTATAAATGAGGAATATTGGGGGAAGCTTAGTTTTTTCAATAATGATGCTTGTTTTTACAATTTTTTTCAAAATATAATAAAAAAGGCTGTAAGCCTTTTATTTTTGTTATTTTTATTTTCATTTTAGCTTGAATATTGCGAGATTGCTCTTGTTTTATTTGGACTTCTTCATGTAAAACTGAGAAATAGACTAGAGATAACAAAGCCAGGAAAGTTTTTTCCAGTCTATAATTGAAAACACATAGGAAAGGATGTGCCCTACTAATTGCAAAGCCTCACAGGACTTGGAGTCAGACTTTAAAAGGTATTTTGATAGTAAAAATTTTAAAAATGCCAAATTCTGTATAGTTCAAGAACTTAAATCCTGTGCAGTTCACTGGTATCTTAGTACTTAGCTTCTTTAGATACTCTTAACACTCCTGGTCCTTTATGTGCGTCTCAGAACACATAACCGTATTTGAAAATCACATATTAACTTGAAGGAGTTGCTTTGCTATTGTTAATACTTTCCTTGTTGAAGTTGCTTAACTTCATACGCTATACCTGCTTTGTTATTTTTTTCTGTATTTCCAACCTGTTTTCATTAGATTTATTTAAAATACAAGCAAAGAATTATGGTTTTATAATTTCAATAGAATTCGAAACACACCTCAATTTGAGAGAAATTATTAAAGAGTAAGCATGCTTATGATTGCTTGACAAAATATTTGGAGAGTATTGTGTATTTTTTAGGTTGCAAAAAGTACCAAATTTTTCATGAAGACTAAATTAATATAATTGCTATAGAATCAACAAGCAGCAGGCTGTCTTCAGAAAAATAGCTAAAACTAGATTAAAATCGGTTTTGAAAATTAAAATGTCTTACTTGTGGTTTTAAATTATGCTTAGAATCGTTGTGTTAATTAAATCTACGTGGTGCTTGGTTGAAATTAGAGGGCAGGCAAGGTGATCTTGCCTGAATTTTGGTACTGTGTGCTACAAAATGCTCGCGTTATGCTAACGAAGCACAACAGTAGCGCAAGACCAGAGCATCAGGTCAAAAAATATATTAATTTGACTGCTTGCAATGCTGGTAATTAATTTTTGCATTTCCGAGACACTTGAGTCTTGCAGCCAGTCTGAGTGAAACAGAAACCCACATTTGCCACGTGGCTTCTGCCTCCAGCCAGCAAAGGCTCAGAGCTTGTTCTCCTGTTTTCCCCCAGATTTCAGCCTCTCAGAGTGATATCTGCACATTCAGGTGCTGCAAGGCTGATCCCAAAACTTGGCTCCAGCCGCTTTGGCTGTGGGGTCTGGATCATCCTGGCCTAGTTTATTAGAAAGGGAGGAAGTTGGCAGACAGCACAATCGCTGGAAAAAGGGAAATCTCTTGGTAAAAAGCTGGAGGATGCTTGGGCAGCAGCAGCAGTACCGTGGTGAGAAGGATGGTACTCCCAGCCCGGCATGAGGTGTCTCTCCTGTCAGAGGAGATACCCTGCTTGGTGGTCACACTGAAGCCACTGGGCTGATCCACTTTCTCCTCCATTTACACCTAGGGTGGGTACAAGTCTGATGGTGCCTTTTCCCCAGTCTTAGAGGAAAGAGTAGCTCGAAGAGCATCTTATGGACCTTTGGTCCTTTAATGATCGGTTCTGGTCAAATGCTGCTCTTGGAAGTGATAAAACAGGAGGCCAGCAGGACAGACTTGGAGGTATTCAGGTTGCTTTGGGTGGCCGAAATGGAAAATGCAGCACGGTGTGGTGATGCCTTCTTGAAAACAGGATGGATCTATGATGCAGCCGATCCCCCAAAGCCCGGCACCAATGTGCCGTATTGTCCCTGGTGCTGGCGCTCCAATGGGCATATAGAAAACCCTGTGGAGGAAGGTGCCTCTCCACAGACAGAACCAAGATGCTGCAGGCAGGACATCCCTCGTGCAGAGGCAGTTAGGGATGTTATACCCAGTTTGTGCGTTCTCAGGGCACAACAAATTCCTGCTGTACTGCATCCACCTCCTGTGTGCATGCAAGGGCGAAGATCCTGTGCATGGGAGGGGCGTGCAATAGCCGGCCAGGTGCAGGGGTTTCCTGCTCAGTTCCTCCTCCCTCCTGGGCACGCAGGCAAGAGTTCCCTGTGGTTCTTTTGTCTTGCTGGTAGCAGCTGCAGCTGGTTCCTCTCTGCTCTGGTGATATCTTCCCTCAGGCCACAGCAGAGCTTTGGAAAGGGAGGTCAAAAGATGCTGGACTACTTTTTATTTATTTAGATTTTAAATTAAATACAGATTTTGTCCTTTCCTGTGCCTTCTTCAGCTTGAGAAGTGGAAAATGTGTTTCTTTACCTTACTCTGAGGTCTGTGCCTTTGGAAAATTAACTCTTGAGTATGGCTCAAACGGCTGTTTTCTGTCAATGTTCAGAGGTGCTGCAGTGACAAGCGCTGAAGCCATTCCCAAATGTGTGTAGACCATCATACATTAAAACAAAGCCATTAACCAGGAGCCTTGTACTTCTGCAAGACTGTTGGGTAGGTCAATGCGGGACCATCTTGGGTGATTCTTCTGTGTCTCATAAATCCCTGCTAATATAAAATTTTTTTAAAAAGGAGGAAAGAATGGTTTAATGTGGCTTTTCTGAGGATTTCAATTGTATCAGTCCCCTCCACCACGAAACTCTGCTGAGAGGAAGGCTTTAGCAGCCTGGCCGATGCTGTGTCCTGCATGCAGGTGCTCCGCTGGCTCCCTCTGATCCGCTTGGTCCGTAGCACTCCCACTGCACCGAGATTGCTGGGTAAGTGAACACAGACTTTATGATACGGAGTGGGGCAAAAAGTCCAGAGGGGACTAGAAGGAAACCAAATTATATCCTGTTCGGACTGTAAGTGAAAATTAAAAGGAAATCTCCCAAGGTGGAAGACCAGCAGACTAGCTGGGCAGCTGAGCATGGCCGGGGCTCTTCTCTGCTGCTTTTTTTACAAGATTTTTTTCTTCTTGGAGTCATTACAAGGCAACACAAGTTGTGCTTCCATTTTTATGGATAGACCCATGTTTATGTGCTCCGTGCGTCTTTGTTATTGCCCTTTCGGTGGCGACTAACTACTGGAGTGCAATTAGGCCTTGAAGGATTAGCAGAGGTGGGGGTGGGAATCCAGTGACGGTAGCTGTGATATTCATAAAACTGCTGCGGACTTTTACTATTTTTAAGTGTCAGTGAAGGGAAGCAGATAGTGGCCCAAGAGAGCAGAGTTCTGTGCTTACCCAGCTGATATACCTCCTCCCCAGCCTGGAAGAGCTTATGCATCCATAGGAGATCCTGCTGTCTAGAAATACATCTCTCCTCTCTCCCTGCTCGCTGCAGGGCTGTGATGCTTCCTGGGAGGTGTGAACGGAGGATGCCCAAGCTCTGGTCAAATCCACACCCAACAAGTTAATTACATTTCCTCCCCAGCTGGAACTGGTGATGGGATGAAGGGTTACAAATAATTAAATTAGATGAGTGAAAAAATCCCCTAGCCTTTGTCTTCCCAACGTATCTTTTCTAAGCTGTGGTGTTAATGCTGAAAAATGACTACACATCAAAGGTGCTTTTTTTTAAATCAACTTTTTTACTAACCCATGTTAGTCATTTTTGCTTCCTTTATTGCAGAGACAGCACACGCAGAATAATGAGCTGGGCTGGTTTTCTGCTTGTACACCGGCAAACTGCTAACCAGGGCTCGGCATTTTTGTGGTGATGGTGCATGAGCCAGCAAGAAGCCACCCTGATTCTCAGGCTCCAGCACAGGTTCTCAGAGTTGCATTTGTTTTTCAGCTGCTAACATCCTTTCACTTTTACCTAGAGAAATTTGATAGGAAGAAAATCCTGAGGTTCATTAAGAAAAAAGCTGAGCAATCATTAAAGCTCCTTTCCTAGAGGAGACCCTCTGAAGTTCAGAAATGTAGCAGATACAGAGGGGACACTGTGTTACTTCCCTCACACCTCTTGGCAAATTAACTTTCCGGAGCCCTGCAGACTTCGTGGCTTCTGGGAGCCCAAGCAAGCTGAAATCGTTATTTCAGATTAGAAGAAACACAGTGTGTTGGAAATTAAAATACTTCCTCTGTGGTTTGTGTGTAACTTGTAACTTATGTTTCTCCTGATGTCCATTTAAAAAAAAAAAAAAAAAAAAGGCTCTAGTTACTATATTTAAATAGCATTATTAAAAATGGAGCAGTTTTAACTAAATTACTCTTCAATGGAGAACTTCAACTTGCTCTTGAAAAAGGAAAGATGCAGACCAGCCTCCAGCCTTCATATATTATTTCTACTTTAGCTTCATATACAGGATTCTAGAGCTTTCAGCTGAGCATCTTCCAACCATTTACAATGTACACTTCATGTCAAACCTGTTAAGATGTATGATTTGGAAGGTTATCCTTACTATGGAGGTCACAAAAATGCAGGTTTATTTAAAATCTCCCTGGGGTACTACAGGGCACTTTAGTTTTCTAAGCCCTTACTCCACACCTGACTTGCAGGTAATACTGAGGCACCAAATCTGCATTCAGAAAAGGTCCAGCGGGAGATCATGCACCAAAGAATTGATTGATCCCGGTTGGGTTCCCAGAAGAAAGCTGGATTTAAAGTCAGATACCGGATAGTTTGAGACTCTTCTGATGTGATTCCTGATAGGATTGTTTTCTGGAATAAAAGTTCTGCAACAGTTCACTAGTATAAGTCTGGTATTCAGGCCTAAGAGAAGATATGGAGCCACGGTGTCTATGGCACATGGCATCTTCAAAAGGTCATTAGAAACGTTAGGTCTACATCATTATTGCAAACGGAGTGGTGGCTTTTCTAGAGCTGACACGCAGTTGCAAATTTGTCTATCACCACAAAGGAAAAATCCTAGAACGAGCCCTGGAAGTGAAGACAATCTTCATGGCCAAACCTGGAAGTTCTGCAGGCATAGGCAGCAAAACCCTGAGCACGGCCGAACAGGGGCTTGCGATGGTTGAGGTTTGTCCTGGAGCTCACGCTTACCCATCTCTGGGTTTGCTGTGGATGTTTTAATCTTGGGAACGGCCTTGTCACAAACTCCCTGTGCTGAAGCCTGTTTCAGATCTGAGCTGTGTAATTTGTATGTTTCGGTAAGACTCGCCCCGAAGCTGTAATTCGCACTTTGACAGATATGAACAATTTTCATTCCCAACTCTTTCGGAACAGACTCATTTCAGACTGCTGTCATTGCAGAGCACGTGTGGGAGAGCTAAGAGATCTTTCTTTTTCTTTCTCTCTTTTATTTTTCTTTCCCTCTTCTGCACTTTTAAGTGATATTTCAGTTATTTCAGTTGGTAAAGTATTTGCAGTGATGATGCCCCAGTTACTAGAGTTAGCAAAAAAGCCCAGGGAAAAGTTTCATATTCCAGTCTAGAACTTGCAGCTCTGAAAAGTTAAAAATAAATAAATAAAGCAAACTTGGGAATTGCACACTGAGCAGATATTCTGTGGAATTACTGAGAAAAGAAGCCCATGAGGTCAGTTGAATAGAAATGCAAGTTAAGACAAAACAGGTTTAAATTAGCACCTGTCAGGAGAGAGCTGGTTTGGCAGCAGGTATTAAACTGGAAAAGCCTTAGCCCGGAAGAAGTTGCTATTAGATTCGTTAGCACATGAAGATGAGTTTTCACTTAAAAGTATTTTAAAATAATTGTTAAAGAAATGAAATCCTTCTCAGACTCAGGCAGTCGAGGGAAAGATTTCCACGCCAATCTCTGGGGCATCACGAAACTCTGCTGAAATGCCTGAATATCATGCAAAGAATTCAGAAATGAACACTTAAGGAGGATAATGGCTGGAAAGGAAACCAGTATGTGTGAAGTCCTGCTGTAAATGACTGCAGAAAAATGGTCTAAATTAGAGCATAGTCATTAAACCAAGTCTTGCCTTTAAAAATACCTGAAACCTTTTTGACTCTGCATTGATATTCACTGGCTGCATCTTTAATTGCAATAGGAAATCAGTTTAGTAATGATTTGTACAGGAAGACTGTATCGCTACAAGGCACAGAGGGCTCATTGTACTGACTTGTAGATGTGTTGCCCATCACATCTTTTGCAGAATGGATGGAAAGTGCAACTTAATGAGAATATTGGTATTTTCATTCCCTTTTCACATAGTCGGCAGATGTCCAAGTGTGTGAAGAATAGGGGCCTGAGAGGAGAAAACAGGTTTTGCAAGAGATTTGAGGCTAGACTCTGTTTTTGTGGTTCCTGGGGGTGACGGAGAGGAGGTGCATGTTAGGGAAGAAAGAGGTTACTCAGGAGAGATGTGGAGTTTCAGTCCATCCCTGAGGCCATCGGATCCTCTATTTTGATGTCCTGTAGGTGACAATGACACGCTGTCATGGCATGCGACAGTACTATTGCTTAGGATCTCACGCACTTTTGCTAAAGGTGGTGTTGTCTTCTCTCCTTCCTGGCCTCAGACCTGCATTACCACAACCTGTCAGCGCTAGCACATGAACAGCCACAGAGGAATTTGAATCCATGAGCATTTTGGCAACGAATATCCCCTCCTAAACCCAACATAAGTAGCTATGTTTAAAACTCGGTGCTGCCCCAAAGGACGGACGAGATCCAACCGGCAGGGGCAGGGATTGAGGCCGACCTGCCCTTTTCAGGGAATTTGCGGACACAGTTCATGCGAGCTGAAGCTGAAGTCGTAGATGAAAGCGGTGCAGGCCACTGACTGGGTGACAAATACCTAGCAGAGCCCAGCAAAAGCCAACTGGTCATGTGTGTGCTCATGGTCAGACAGGCTATAAAACAAAGTGAATTTATCTTTCACCAAAAAGCCTTGGAAATGTAAATCTGAGGAGCCCATGCAGCAAAATCAAAGGAAGGCAGGACATGGCATTTAAAATAGCTCATCATTTCAGGGTGCAGCACCCCAGCTTTGGCACCAGGCCCAGTATTGCTCATAAGCGTCTTGTACACACTTTTGATACCAATAAGGGTGTTTTGAATCAAGGTGGGAGAAGGAAAAAGGCACAAATTGCTGCCATCCAACAACTTTTGAGTGGCTTGCACTGGAGAATCCAAGATATTGAGTGACTGTGCTTATAGCATTTATGAAAGTTTGTCAAAGCTCCTTGCTGAATGCCCTCCTGGGAGGGAAGTGGCTGAAAGAGGAATGGAAATCATCTTACCGTGTGCAGATGGTGACAGAAATAATGAAGAACAGCTGAATGTATTGCCAGAGAAAAGTGTATTTTTAATCATTTGCAATTCTGCTGCTTTCTTTGCATCGGAGGATATAATAACATTCCATCTTTGCTAATGTCTGTGACACCAGGGGCTGGTCTGGAAGGGGTGAAGGACAGTTTTGAACTTTGAATGGATTTTAAATGCCAGCTCTCGGTGATTAGCAGTGGTCAGCTCTGCTTCGTGTTGGCAAAAGCTCAGTGGGCAGTGCCTGACAGCCTGTGAAGTCAGGCGGGTCCTGGAAGCAGATAACAGCCCATGCACAGCACCCGCTGCTTTCGCTTTCTTGTGTGGACACGTGTGCAGCTTTGGCTCGAATGAGACTTCCAAACCTGGGGGGACCTGGATGAGGTTGTCACAGGCTTTTCTGCAATGTCTGCGTTGTCCAAGGGGTATTAACAGGGAATGATTTAGACACGGCTGGGCCTTAAATACCTGTGTGTATGATGCGCAGACGATGGAGGTCTTTGACACGTTTGGGCTTCTTGGAGGTTGTGGTAGCTTCCTTGCTGAGCACAGACACGATCCAAAGTGCTCAAAAATTGTTGGAAAAGATGTTTTCCCATTTGGGTGCTCTGAATGATTGGAGGACGGCTCATGAGCTCTTGTGTCTTGGGAGAGATGTGGTGGGAGCGCAGGCGGAGAAGCTGGGGGCTACCTGAGTGCAGGCCCTCGGTGTTAGCCCATGTCAGGAGTGTTTCCATACAGTCGCCCGCCTCAGTCCTTCCAATCCGTCCTTCTCCATCACCAGCGGTTTGGGCTGTGGGTCATCCTGGGTTCCAAGCCCCAATCTCGAAAGGGAAGGTCTCCTGTCCTTTGGGACCCACAGCCATTTTACAAGGAAAGGTTCACCCTCTGACTTATCATTTCTTCCATCCTGAGTTTAGGGTCTTTTGAATGTCAAATGCAATGTGATGTCAAGTGAAATATGAGTTTTATTTTATTTGTTTTACTGCCCTCAGACATATTTTATGCTTTAAAATTTACAATAATGCTGTTCCGGGGAGTCTTCCTATTTGCTGTTTACGGCAGAGATAACAGAACTAAAAGTGGCTGCTTTTTTTTTTTTTTTTTTTAATGATTTTGCATGGAAAACTTCTTATCCAGAGAAGAAACTGACAAAAAAAAAAAAAAAATCCAGTTTGGGGCATGGCCTCCTTTACTGCTAAAATTGCTCCAAGGATTTGCTGTGGAGGGAGGTGTGACATAGGGAGCAGCCACCCCCTTAGCCTGGTTGCTGCTGTGTCATGTGGTGTGTTGGGGCAGAATGTAGCTGGAGGGAGAAGAGCACGAATCCTTTCCTCTAGGAATGAGAACTTTTCTCATCCCACCCTGCCACCCACTAACGGAGAGCTTTGGGTCTCGCCATTGGTACAAAATGACCAGGGGGAGGTGTTTTGGAGTTTTTTTTTTATTTAGAAAATTCCTATTATTTTAAGATCTTTTTCTCCAAATTTGAATGCTACACTTGCTGCCATATACTAATAGAGACGAACAGCCCATGCCCCAAGGAGATTATAGCATTTCCTTCCCCTTACTGAAGAAATTTCCTCCGATCTCCTCAAGATCAAAGGTTTGAGCACTGGGGCCGCGGGCTGTGATCCCAGACCCATTGCAGCCACTTTGGTTGGCCGTAGTTGGACTCATTTGCATCCCTGCTCCTCATCCTCGCTGCCAGCAGCGCTCACGTGCCTCCTGCTGGAAGGAGACCTGAAGGTTTGTGGGGTGTTTGGAGATCCCTGCGTGGATGACACAGATCAGCCGCAGGGCTGCAGCTATTAATAATTACAAATTGCTATTAACACCCTTTGAGTGGCAGCAAGCTGTGCTCCTCTAACATGTGACAACATGTTAAGTGTGAACAGGTAAAATTAATTTCAGCATTAAAAGTAATTTAAATTCACTTATTTGTTCAGTTATTTAAAGAACATGCAACTTATTGAGCGGCTGCCCATCAGGCAGCGCTGTCAGGGCTCCTATGGCTCCTCTTTCCCACAATCGCTGTCTTACCACGTAGGCATGAGCAGCTCGTTCCCTAAAGCCAACACACGGCAGCTTTGGACCCTCAGAGATTGGAGCTGTTGCCTAATTAAAGAAGTTTGATACAAGTATTTTGTGTTTGAGGGTAAAAAAGCTGATGTAGTTGTGCCAGCATTGCCAGGTACTAGAAAAGATGAATCTCAAAGGAAGAGTAGGGGGAAAAATAATATATTGGTGTGTGAGTGCGCAGGAGGACATCCCAGGCTCTGTTTATATGGAGCCAATTTTTAAAAAGTTTTGAAGACAAATACTTGCTTATCACTGAGATCTTATAAATTCACTGATTTTAGAGCTGTATTATATTTGAAGTTTGGCAGAAGAGATACAGCAAAGCACTTTGAGTGGGGAAGAGGAGAACTGAACATAGACTATAAGCAGCTGGGGCAGGACCCTGGAAAAAAATTACCGACATAATAATGTTGTAATGTCAAGTTAAAATGGCAGTCCATCAGGCTTTCCTGTGAGCTTGTCTTTCCCACAACTGCTGCTGTCTTGCTGTATAGCAATGAGCATTTAATTTCCTGAAGGCAGTGTGTATTGCAATAACTATTTCTCATACTTCTGGATCCAATTTATTCGATAAAATGCATGAGATACCTGTCAAGCCCTTGCCTTCATTTTTCCGCTTACTTGTCACTTGCTAATAGTCATTTACTCGTATAAGTTTATTGATGAGATGATAGATGGCTAGAATGGCAGTACCCAACCCTGTTTGTTGCTTTATTTATCGAACAATTAAAAGTGTTTTGTTTTTTTTTTTTAAGCCCTGCCCTGAGGCATTTTTCCCTTTTTGCAGAGGTCACTAAATACAGTTTGTTTTTTCTCTTGTATAGATGATAATCTAGGGAAGTGTATCTGACCAGAAAAAAAAAAAAAAACTCTAAAAATTATTGTAACCAGGACTGAGAAAAGAAAGGTGTGACAGCAACCTGCATGGACTTGCATACAAAGCTGGCAAAAGTTCTGTTATTTTACCCTTATTACTTTTACTCAGGAAGATTAATTGCATTACTAGGAATTATTTTACTGTGAGATTGTTTCTGCTAAGACCATCTGGGACTGTGTCTAGGCTGCTGTCTTGAAAACTTTTCCTTCTCAGGACTTAATATTGCAAACCACTGAGAATGTGCTAATCGTTTCAGAAATCCTGCTGAAATTACTTGTCCAGCAGGTGTGAGTTACTTGGGTATAGGCATGTTTAAACTGTAGTTTAACCTTATTCTGTCTTCAGTGTAAAACAGCTTGGGTGCTTCCTCTCCAGTAATTCTGGTTATTTTAGGGTAATCTATAACCTGAACCAGTTCAGCGATCGGTTCGTAACGGAGTGGTGACCAGTGGCACGCGACATCCTCAGCATTAGAGCAGCAAGGGTGTTGAAGCAAGAATGTTTACTTAACTCCTATAAGCAATTACTCATTGCTTCTTGTTACTCTTAATTCCTTATCCAGTGTAAATGGTAAAGAGTCCTCAGCTTTCACCCCAGAGACACTTCTGATTTCCAGATAAATAGCTGCGTTTTGATTTTTAATCCCTGTTGGAGAAGAAGATAACATCCTGCGGATGACAGAGAAACAAACATGTGCAAAGTTTTTTATGTAAGAAACTAAAATCTCTTGGAGAGAGGCTCTGCTTTCAAGACAGTTTGTTTCTAATCTAAAACAGCTGGTACTGAATTTTCAGAAGTGAGCAAAACAAATGAAAACTTCCTGCCTTGGAAGATCAGAAGGCAGGCGTGGATGGATAGTGTCAGTGCACTTTTGTTAACTAAAAGAAATCAAGCTTCCTTGGCTTCTGGTTTCCCTGGATTTTACAAACAGGATTGAGTCAATATTTGGATGGGAAAACTCTAGGGGACTCTCCAATGGCACATCGAGCAAGTGGTGGCTTCCTATTACATTCAATGAGAGGAAACAGCGAGAGCAGAACGTTAAATTTACACCATTATATTACAAAAAAAAAAAAGCCTTTTTAAAAAACATGAAATCTTCCGATTACTCAGTCGTCAGAATGTAGCAAACCCTGCAGACACACAAAGCGTTTGTAAGGTTACTGTCTGCTGCCTCTACTGACTGGGGCTGTCTGGACTTGCAGTTACGTTTTGGTTAAAATCTCTAGTACTAATGACCTCACCAGGCTTCAGCAACCAGATTTTCTTCAAAGTACTTTGACCGTTCTTATTGATATGTCTGTGCTCTTAGCTAAAACTTTAGACTCATTTCTAATTAACTGAGGCCTGGCCCAAATAGGGCAGCCCCTTTGGGTGTGGTGGGTTTTATCTGCCCGCACCAGCCTCGTGGTGGCCGTTTCACCGGGTGGGTGGAAGTTGGCTGGGGTTGCCCGGGGGAGGCGAGAAGAGCCGGCTGCGCACAGCTGCTGCAGCGGGAACAGCTGGTGACTCCTCACGTACAGCTGGAGATCGGAATGCATGAGGTCCACCTGGGCCTGAAAGAGGATATCTGTCCTCAGCCTTGTCTCCAGAGCACCTTTCTACAGGTGTTTCTTCAGAGCAACTTTCTATAGAAAGGGTGTTTCCTCATTCTTCTTCGTTGCTGTTGCCTACAAGTTGCAATAAGATTTGTAATGTAGAAAATGTATATGCACAGTTGGATAACCCTTTCTCTTATCTTATGCTCTTCTTTAAGCTTCTGTTTGTGTGCCCATCTTTTCAGATGTTGTATTTGTTGCTTGTTTGTCAAAGCCCTGTTTTGAATGCAAGATTATTCATTTCTTTGTGAGCATCTCTGGGTCTGAGCGTTTCAAAACCAGCAATGGGTTAATCTTCAGCACAGGCTGGTGGTACGAGATGACATTGTTAATGCCATTATTTTATTTTCAATGAACTGGTTGCAAAGAACCATGTCAAAAATAAACACCCGGTTTGTGGATATTTTGAGGGGATGTGTTTTAGAGAACGAAGCAAAGCACGGGTCCTGTGAACATGAGCTGGGGTTGAATACTAAGTTCGCCTGCAGTCAAAGGTGTTTTAGTCCGAGTCCTCAGACGCCATTAGCACCATTAGAGAGCCATCGGGGAAATATTTGACTTCAGCAACTTCTCCTATAGAATTTAGGCCTTCAACTCCCAAACCCACAAACGAGCCTTTTTCTTCCTTTTATCTCCTAGATCATCCTGTTAACTTAACCTCTAATGGGACTAATGCAACACCTGCAAGCTAGTTTTTATTCAATTTTCCTTTGGTCACAGCTGGGTTTACATGGATTCAGGTCAAAAGAGAGAAGACCATAGATTTTTTTTTATATATATATATATATATATATGCTGTAATATTATTTTAGAGTCTCCGATGTGCTTTGCTATATTAGTAGGAAGTATGCAATCACTCACATGTGCAGAGCCAGTACTGGAGCACATTCCTATTTGAATGGGATGAACTGGTGTGCTGGAATATGAGACTGGGGCTGTTGGTCATCAGACTCATTGCATGGGACTTGCACAGTGAGCACAGTTTGGCTAAAAGTAGACTGGAAAGCTGCAATATGTTGATAGAATTTTAGATGCAGAAAAAATTCTGCAATCTGTGACTTGGTTAGTTCTTTTGAGTTATCAGACTCCAATAGAGGTCGAGCTCAATATAGTGTAAATACTTATTTCAAGATGCAGAGTGGTAGGATGCTTGATGTAGTTTTGAGTTTAATGAGAATATTTTCTCAATCTGAGCAGGACGTTATCTGGAATAAAACATGTCAAATGCAAAGGAAAAGAACGTGTGAAATCTCACCTAAAATATTTAACTGTAGTGATATTTTGTTCCTTTCTAAATAAAACAAAGCAGTTGAGTTGTTTATCTTTGAGCCATGCAAAAAGCAAAGTAGACACCAAATGTGGTCAAAACATGTACTTGCATTGGGAGTCTGTGCTCTGAAAAATTTCTTCGCTGAAGAAAATAAAACCTTTTAGTCGGGCTCCACTTAGCATTAGCTTTGGATTTGTTTTTGGTGTGCCTCGACTTTGTTTTTTCACAACAGCTTTCTA
>JAYECN010009540.1:0-29398 GCA_035222435.1 Microcambeva ribeirae | reverse complement strand
AAAAAAAAAAAAACAAAAAAAAAAAAAAAAGAAGAAGGAAAATCACAAAACCAAAACCAGCGTATTTTCTCCATTAAGCTTATTAATGATCTCAGCAGACCATAGCAAGATCAGAAGAAAAGAGAGAGAACCTGCAGCTAATTAGAGAAATATCTGAGTGCAAGACAAGTACTGGAAAATGAGACAAAAGTCAGAGATATCGCCATATCATTAGCTCTCCCCTGACCTCAGCGCTCCTTAATCTGCTGCTGTTCTTAGCTGAAGAACCAAGCCTTTAGGGGAGTTTTAGGCAGGGTTTAGTTTAGGCAGGGTTTGCTGCCAGGGAAGTCTGTCTGTGACCATGTTCTGCAGCTCCATTTTGCTGCTGTGGTCATTGGACCACATTTCTTGATTGCTGGAGGTACTAAGCAACCTGTGTTGCTCAACAGGAACTGCTGTCACATCTGAAAAATAGTAACAAGAAACATCCGCTCGCACCAGTGTGCAGGGTGCTGTACAAGTCAGTGGATCAATAAAACAAGATTAGCACAGGGGCACAGGTGTGCCAATGTGTTCACCACAACCCCTGGTTGTTAATAAGTAGATGTGCATTCCTCTTTTTTAAACCAATACACTCTCTCACATGCAGATGCTCTTACACATGGATAAGTCTGCACAAATGCTCACATAAATTCAAATTAGGAAAATACTTTATTGACATGACAAGTCCTACAAGCACTGCCAAAATGTAAAAGGAGAAACCTGTCAGAGACAGGTAGGATTCAGCAAGCAGGTAGAATGTACAAGGCTTCACCTGGTACAGCAAGAGGACAGACACAGCATGAAATAAGTGAAGAAAACAGTCCTGCATCACCTACTGCTCCAAGGAAAGCTGGGGTACAGAGACTGCATGCAGGAAGGGTTGTTCTCCTGTATGATAAAGGGTCCTGAAGGTGCGGCTGCAGGAACAAGGTCTGTGTTGCCAAGACCCTAGCTAGCAGAATACAAACCCAGCCGATGCTCCTCCTTGAGGCCATGCAGTCTCACTCCCCTGATGTGTCCCTAGTATCCTCTCCCTGCCTCAGTGAACCTGATGGTTGGCAGAAACTCCTTCTCTTTTTGCCAGGATGCTTTTGGGAATGCTCTTTGTTCTCTTCCATGCAACACGTACTGTCCCTTGCCTTTCATTCCCTGAGGTACATTTCCTTTTCAGTTATCACATGTTCTTGTCTCCTGTTGCTGCCTCACTTCTACAGCTTTTCGGGCAGCAGTAGGTAGGAGGGAGGCAGAGTCTTTCAACACCTAGGCAGAGCCAATGGAGAGAAGCCATCAGTGGGTTCTGCATCCACTGGAGGGTCTGTTGTGACCACGCTTGGGAAAACAATGGCGAAAAGCTGCAAAGAGGGTGGAAACTTAACTGGGAAGAGTCCAGCACCTCAGAAAGTGAATCACACAGAGATCTGAAGTTGGAATGGAATTTTCCCCCAGGTTATAAGGGTGCAGCTGATGGAGATGGTTGTGGTTGGCAAGGAATTTTCCCCAGGGGGACCTTGGCAAGGACTAAACTTCAGGAAGGACAGAGAGATACAGAGAGATACATGTTTCTCTTGAGAACAAAAGCAAGAATTCAGTGAATGTGCTGCTCAATTTTTGGAAACATTCCTCTCAAAGATTTTCAAGCCCTTAGAAACACTAATTTTGATTCCCTCTCTGTGGCTGTGTTTCCTTGCTGTTAAGACTTCTGAGGCCCAGGAGATCCAGTTTTAGCTTTGTCATAAATGTGCAGGGATATTTCGAGCCAACGCCTCTCTCAAGCTTCTGCTGACCCCTCCACTAGTACCATAATAACAGGAAAATGACTGGTCTGGCTCAGGCTGTGGGTCTGCCTACCCCCTTCCTCATCCCAGAAAGGGCTGCTAGCAAACACTGCAGGAAAGAGCATGAGATACAAACAAATATTCTACACATTAGGGAAATCTGGACCTAGGTAACAACAATGCCCAGAGGCTTAATTTTGCATCTCCGGATACAAGCCAAACTGTGGTAGAGCCAGGTTAAATATTTCTTTCTGCTGCATGCACATTAACCTGTTGTTCTGCTTTAAGACATCTCTAAAGAAATCTCTGTTTATAGGAAAATGTGATTTAAAAAAAAGTTTTTGATAAACCATTAAAACAGAAGCTGCTTTCTATTCCAAATGTTCACAACAGCTATCTCCACAGGTAACTGCTAAGTAGACCTCTACTAAGAAAGCACATTTCATTTGCATAAAATGATCAATTCTGAAAATAAATCTAGATATTTATGAGTTCTGGGATTACTCTCTCCTTCTCTCCTCCCACAGCAAGTTTGCTGTGCATTTCCTCCAGCTACTGATTCACCTGTGAAGCAAGATTTTGGTCCCTGGACTGGGCAGCCAATATTTCCCTCGTGTTTGCCCCGATGCTCCTTTTCTCCCCGAGCACTGGGGGACATTTGTCCTCCTGGCAGCTCAGCCCCCTGTGGCACCCAGCACAACGTGCTGCCTGCAAGCTTCCTAAAAACAAAGGACAAATAGCACCTCCGAGGCATGAAGAACTGTGTGCATATGTATATACACGAATATACCTTGCTCATGTCATTCATCCCATCTCCTGGGGTTAAGCACAGCAAGTATTTAAAACACACACACACACATATGAGAGAAGGGGTTAGGCCAGGAAACCAAGGGGAATACAACGTCTATTTGAAAGTGCAAAGGAAATTTTAATTAGGTGGCAAGAAGCAATTACTCACACTGGAGTTTTGCCAGCTAATATCCTTGCAAAATACTACAGATGTGAATGGACAGAAGGGCTTAGGACCTCTACTTTGTATCAGTGAGGGCACACAATTCTACTGCTCAAAGGACATAGTATGGAAAGGTAGGTGGAGATTCAAACTGGCTTACATCCCACCCTAGTGCAGGCAGTGCTGTCTCAAAGGTGAGAGGACAAGCAAAGGAGGCCAGTTCTTTCCTGAACAAGTGCAAATTTGTGGTCCGTGGCCAATGTGATGGAGTGAGAAAAGAAACAAGGACCTGGATGCAAAACCTGTCACCTCCTCAAGCACAAAAGGCTAAATATCCCTGCAGGACCAAAATCTGAACTTCAGCAGGCAACAAACCTGACTGTCACTAGAAGCCCACTCTCTATCTCTACTCCCTGACTCTAGCCCCATATCCTGACCGATGCCCTGCTGTTCTTCCACCCAGAGCCTCTCTGTAGAACAGAGCATCGGAAGAATTTTCCAAATCCCAATTTAGCCTAATCAGAACAACAGTAGAACAGGATATGATATTGAGGAGAACAGCATTTACTACCATGTGCCCTGCAAAGATAATAGTGACACAAAGGCAAAAAGCAGGAGAAAAAAAAAAAAAAAAATCCAGGCTCCCAGCCCACCTCCATCCCCATGGGAATGTTTGAGGTAGAGAAGCTTGCACTGAGTTGGCTGATTGCAATTACACCATCCGCTGTCTGGCTGGAAATAAAATGAAATTGCAATAGAGTTCCAGCTTTAATTGAAATTTCCTGGGATCTGTTATTACATGGCAGCGATTGTTCTGCAGCACTAATGAGCCTTTGCTCAGATGATTATCCAAGTGTCTCTCCAGTTGCTATTTCATTATTGTATTATTAATGATCAGATAGGATTGTCACAGCTGAGATGAAACTTGAACATCAGACAAGAGACAGAGCAGTATGCACAGCAGAGCACACAAATATATGACTGCACTGACATACATTCCCCTGCTGCACTGCTGTGCTGTCAGTGCTGCTACATGAAAGACATTAAGTGCATGTTAATTCTCAGGGCAGTGCTGCCCTACTGCTGGTTCTCTGATGGACACAGCAAGCACACAAGTGACCCACAGTGGCACTGCCAGCCACAGGATTTCCCCACCTTTGACTGTCACAAGTCACAAAATCATCATTCATAAGAAAGCCTGTACCAGTGCTGTCAGCACAAGCTTTCAACCTCAAGTCAGCATTGCCTTAAAGATATATCTACATATGCTTGGAAAGGCCTGTTTTCTTCCCTAAATAATAGTGGTAAATCCCACATAACTTCCTGGAAATAGCCCATGGCTACAAAACACCAGCCCATCCAAACTTCACAGCTCAGCCTCACTTTACTACTAAATGTTCAGAATATTTCAAGCAGGCCAAAGGATTTCTCAAACAGCTTTGAGGAGCGGTTACTTGTATCCCAAAGTTAATGCAGTTCCTTGAAATACACAATTCTTTTCAGTCTGGACCAGAATCTAGGGGTTCTGCACTGTTCTTTCCATTTTACCTCCTCCTTATAACATAAGGTTGGGCAAATCACTTTTCTGTACTTCAGTTACTTATATTGTGAAATGGGACAAGAAGTACAATCCCAGAGCCGAGCAAATTTCAGCTTTTTGTGAGATGTAGCCAAAATTAGAATAGGAACAGTTTTATCACAGCAGGAAATGTTTTCAAAAAATCAAGGGGAGCTTAGGGAATAGTTTCAGTCAGCAAAAGCATCTGGAAAAAAAAATCAAAACTGCCAAAGCTTTATTTTTGTCAATACAAATGATTTAGATTTTTATTCAGAAATTATTTTTGTTGCTGTTTGTAGTTTAGCAAAATGTGTTAACCTATGAATGAAAGATAATTGTTCCTTTGAGGCTGGCTAAGTGCTCTAGCTGCTATTCATTTTTTATGGGGGCTTTGTTGCTCAAAATCCTAAGTGTGTGTTAGTAATTAGACCAAGAATTGTATTCCCCTAATGTTTGATTTCACTGTTAAATAAAAACTTTAATACTTGAACTACCTTCTTCACCTGCAAGTGCAAAAAGTTTTGGTATCTTCATAGAGGAAAATATGCTGGATAAATGCTAGGTATTGTTCTTAATGATGATAAAAAACAATCTACATGTCCAGGATACATTTTCTTAAAATCCTAAAAGATTCTTGCTCCTTTCCTTTTGTTCTTTCTCAGAAATACAACACAATATTAGATCATTATGGTCTATCAATTTGTCATATTTCAGCATTTTTTTTCCCTTAAGGATCTGAGATAAGAAATCACTAAAAAGGTCTAAAACTAGAAAAAAATCATTTTACAAAAACAATTGCTCCATTTTAGTGTCAAAACACATAGCATTTTACTCTCAGAGAAAAGGAAGGAAGGGAGGAAGGGAGGAAAAAAAAAATCACATCTCCTTTAGCAGCAATGATTTCTCCCTGTTCTTTTTGCACATTACAGCTATCTTTCTCAGAAATAATATCTAGGCCTTAATTTACGTGGCAGTTGCCACCATGTTGACAGCCCCCAGGTTATAGGAACTCCCCTGTTCAAGGTATTATGGCCCTGTATATTTAATATAAATACACACCTATAGCCATCAGTGTGACTGGCATTACAGGGCAGATGATAAGAAGCTCCAAGATAGCTAGGAGCTTGGCACAGGAAAAGAAATCAAATACTCTCCCAGCTTCTCACGCAAGCCTGGGCTGAGCTCTGGGCCATGGTAGCTACACCGCAGGCAGCATCTGAGCCAGCTTGGATATGTCCATCCAAGCACGGGCCCTGTTCAGCTGCAGAGTGAATGCACTGGTAGAATGGGAAAAGAGCTGTGGGATTAGTTCAGTATGAAACACAGAGGTGGCAGTGAGGGAGCACTGCATTGAATTGCTGGTCCAGACATTGACTCCCATGACAGGGAAGCAGCCCTGATCCATATCTTGACCTACATCTGCTTTTCCAGCACTGCCATTTTTTTCTCTCGGCCATCATGCCATTAACATGCTACATTAACAGGTCAAGAAAGACAAAAGCTCCCTGTAGCTCCCAGCTGCCCCACTAGAGACGATGAGCTGATTATGTTCCTCATTCAATCACAGGAAATAATCAATCTGTAATTAAGAGCCTTCTCTCTCACCCCTTTGTCAAGGCTTTGCCTCTCCTCCCCTCCCCTACCTTCCAGAATAGAGTCACTTTAATGAGATTTCTCAGTAACAAATGACCAGTTTGTAACAATTATGTTTTTCTTCAGCAATTACTGTAAAAATGATTTAAAGTGGTGAAGGCTCCAATTTATTAAGCATCAAATTTTCTGCAGTGAACTTTTAACTACGAAAAGCGCCTCTGAGACTGAGGGAGCTCGCCTCCCCCACTCTGGGCATTGCCGTAGCCCAGATAGCTTGTAGATGAAAATGTAATGATGGAATTTTGACTCCTTTATGAAAATAAACAAATGCTGCAGGTCCCAGACACATTCTCTACCCTTTCACCAAGTCCTAAAGCAGCATGGCAAGAGAAGTGGAAGAAGAAATTATATGCTGAAGGTAAAATTGTCCTCAACTGATTCCAGCCCTGTGGTCTTCTACTCAGTTTTAAAAGATGAATCTATCTTTGTGTCAAGGAGGGGAAGCTGTTCTCTACAAGGAAGAAGCTCCAACTGCTGTGCAGCTTACAGGCTGCAGGGGAAAGGGGTTCAGTTTCCCAGCTGTGGCAAATCTAAGCTTGCAGAGGGGCTGAAAACACAATAGTGATCCTAAAAAAAAAAAAAAAAAAAAAAAAAAAAAAAAGAATAAAATGTTTTGGGTGTGAGCACATTAGCTACCATTTCCTACTGCTGCCGGCTGCGAGCACTCCTGTCCCTAGGATGCGCAAGTACCTCGGGACGAAGGTTGAGAGAAGGAAGAAAGGAAGAAAGAAAGAAAAAGAGGGGGAAAAAGAAAAAAAAAATCCTAGCTTGGGGCTCCTAGCCCTCAGAATAGCAAAAACATGCCTTAGTTATGATCTGATGTGTTTGTAACTGAGACACTTACTTTAGGGAGAAGTCTTGAAGGCGAGAGGACTCTTAGTTGCAGATGTGACTATCCACAGCCCAAGGTGTTATTCTGTCCACTGAGGTTTAGGGACATTTGATAGACCATGCTTACCCTGCCAACCTGCTGAGACCACCTTAGCATTAAAACAAAAAACAAAAACAACAACAACAAAAAAAGTCTGTAGTCTCCTTGAATAACTTCAGCTAACACACCACCTGGACTTTAAAAGCAGTTGGGACAGAGCATCTGGAGAAGGCCTAGAAATGATGTTCTGATACTAATGCTGCATTTGAAAAGCACTTTACTGGTCCCAATAAATCACAGCTCCTGAATGCTGCAAGGGTTTCTATTTTAGAGGGAGATCATAAATTAATTACTCGAGCAAACTTGAAGAGAAGCTTTGGGAGAGAGTACAAGTTTCAAATTCATCGTCTATGTCACTGCCTCATGGCTCACTCTGCCTGAATGCAGAGTGGGCAGAGAAATGCCCTGTAGGAGTCCTGGTTTTCTAGCCTGTCCATCAAGCACAAGATGTACATTTGCCTGTACGTCTCCATTAGACTTTAATGTGGCTTGCATCCTAAGTCTTTTCCCAGTATAGCTGGCTTTCTTTCACTTTCATTATGGCAGATTATTTATATCATAACAGCAGAGTCACCCAGCTGTGAGGTGATAATGAAAACATCACTAATGCTAAAGAAATTGATCCCACATCATTAGTTTCCCAGTAACTCTCTTTTTCAGTCAGCAGTGTGGCCTGTATTTTTGAACCTTTGATATGAGAGAGGTGTAGAGAAGATCATGGGGATTTCAGTATAATCACCAAGCACCATGCAGGCATGAGAAATCAGACATAGTAGTTCTGTCTGTTACTTATCATAGGATGCATAGAGCAGCAAGGTTTGAGTGTTCTACTAGTCTTGACACAGCCTAGGACAGTTTTGTGAGGTATAACCTCCTGATGTCTCAATATCCTTATTGGTGTACGGTATCTGAAGATCCTTCTGAGAAAAAAAAATCCTAATTAAAGCAACTTTAACCCCAGTCCAAGAAATTTTAACATTACAATACCTTCCAGTAGACATGCAAACTGGTCATCTGTTAGATGGCAAAGTTCTCACTCTGATCCCAGCTCTCGTACAGTGTGACGTCAATCTATTTCAGCACACATTTGAACATTTTTTCCACAACCTGAGCAAATATTGCATACTAAGAACTGTCAGAATTTTTCCCCTGCTAACCTGGGCCTATCCAGGGCTATTTTTAGTTTAGCCAGTCAGGAAAAGCAGGGTAGTTCAGTGGTTAAAAGCTGCTAAGTCTCACTGTAATCTGCTACTGTTATCTGAATAATACTCTAATCTTCTTGTTCCAAATGTGAGCATAAGTGCAGGGAGCCCAAAATAAATGTGGTAGAATGAGAGAATCAAGCCCATGCCATAAGAATATTTCTTCATGGATAATTACGGTAAAAAGAAAAAGGCCATATTACCTCCTCTTTTTCCCTCACTTAGGTGATTCAGAGGGACATAAGTGCATAATATCTACCCTAATGTGATACGTAAGTAGTTCCAGAGAACTTTTACGTGAAGGTTTATCTTAAGTTTTGCCAAAACTTCAAGTGACACATGAGAAAACATCATGCCATTATGTTATGCCATTTAGTTTTGCCCATCTTTACATTTCATAACAACTTCAAGAATGAAAAAGACAGTTTTCTGTAGCACAGCAGCAATTGCTGAAACAGCTCCCAGCATGGAGTTCATTGAAATGCAGAGCACCTCACACTTTCTTTTACCTTCAGCTGAACAGAAGAAGAAATGGCTTCTATAGCTGATTGACCTTTTTGCTGAATAGGTTGTCTTGCTCCAGAGCTATGATCCGTGACCCTGAGTGGTGTGGAAGGCCATGGATAATTATAACCTACCATGGCCATCACTGCAGAAGCAAGAGGCTGTTGGATAGTTGGTGCTGGTTTCATATCTAAAATGGCAAGTGATATTCAGTGCAATTTTTTCCATTCCGTTTTTATTCTTCTTGTCTTACAAGGAGTCAAGAATGGACATGTATAGTAGATTTTTTCAATTAGAACAAGGGACAAAGTGGAGAGACAGGAGGAGACTGAACAAGTCAGGCTCATGGGGAAAGAGATTATCCTAATGAGATGTAATTCTATTATATGAAATGTAATGAACAATCAATGCAAAATCATGCTGACAAGGAGTGGTTAAAGATTTTGGGCTTTGTTATGCATGAAATAACAGATTTTTTTTATACTTAAAAGAGAGAAAGCAAATACAAAAGAGGAAGAATAAAATGGGAGCCGTGTCCTTGCATAGGGTAAATTGACATAATTGACTGCTGTCTGATTAATACCAGCGAAAGACATGGCCAAGAGAGCTTTAACCAGCACATTGTATACCAAAGGCTCCTGAAAAAATCCAGCACCTTGTTTCAAAGTGTACTTGTTACACAAATCTTCAGCACGCCTACCAAAGGCTGTTAATTTAATTAATTATCCCTTGTAAATGGACCCCTAAGGGCTCCCAGAAGTAACATGCATCTTGGCAGGGAAACAAAACAACTGACAGGAGCATCTGCCTGAAGAAAATTACAGTGCCCACCTCGTGACATTAAGCAACAGAAACAAAGCCAAGTCTCCTTGCTCCTTCCTCAAAAGGACGAGGCACCGCCATGGATCTGCAGCAGACCTGTGGACCTGCCTGAGGAAAGATGTCAGTGGCTGAGAACCCGGAGCACTTCCTTCAGCTAGACATTTATATTTTCCTGGAAATAAGATAGCACTAAAACATTAACCCTTTTTCCTTGCACACTGTGTTACTATGAGAGCAGTTAAAGCATTAGGCAGATCTGGTTTGGGGAATAACTTCTTCAAGCCCTGAAATTCAGGGACAATTTCTCATTTGGCAAGAACAAACCTGACTTAAATGCGTGGCTTAAAGTACCCACTTAGACACCTATTCATGAAGGCACATCTAGAGCTGCACATGCACGCTAGCCCTGCACAGGGGTGCACATGCACTCAAAGACCTGGTTTCATGTGTATAGTTTGCAGATATCTGTGCACAACCACCTCCTGCTCCATCAGGTAAATGCTCAGCCATTCGATTTTTGCTTTAGAAGGTAATGAGACCATTTTTAACTCAATCACACTCACTAAAAGGGACACAGATACCTGATGATTTCCACCAAATTGACTACAAGGCACAATTTTTTTTTCTCTATTTGCAATTGAAGCACAAGCTTTGTAACCTGAGTAAATCAGATGAAGTCCAGTAGGTTCAGCAAAGCTTTGCCAATATTTGGCAGCTGAAGGTCACATTCAGAAGACCTTAGGAAGGTCAAATAACACATTATCTGCAAAGATCTTCAGTCCTGTATGTGGGGGAAAGTCTTGTTTCACTCAAGGGATCACTGCTTTTCTTCCTCACATGCCATACACACACTTCTGCAACTTTTCACTTCTTAAAGAAAAAGTGGGACTGTCGTAGTGCAAGTCAGCCCTGCTAACATTTAAACACATTGTTATTCTATGTTATTGCCATAGAGACCAAAGAAGAAAAAGATCCTGAACTGAATGTTACTATCACTTGACCATTTTGGGTAATTCTTTCCTACTTATTAGTAACTAATTTTAGTACATTGGCTCACCAGCCACCTTATAACTCCATGGTTGCAGTAGAACCTTAATGACTAGAAAAAGACTAACTGCAAATGACTGATTGTTTTTAGCCTAACAAATAAGAGGACAAACAATTAAAGAAAAAAAAAAGGCAGGAATAATGTATCATGAAATGTACTTTGTTCATTTATTTGACAACTGTTGTTTAGCTGTAATTAATTATGATAACAACTTCATGGCATACCAGTTAATGCTCTGTAGTATAATTTGTTAAAGTCTTGGTAACATGAGGCCTTCCCTCCAGCCTTATGCTGCTAAATCTCTAGTATGTGGTAGGGAAAAGCTTGATATTTGAGGAGGTGAGAATTATTGAGGGTGCTATAGAACAGAGAATACAAATTCCAAATCCACTTTGGGAAATCTTTCAAAGTTATATGTACAAGGGTAGCTTTTTTCAGCAGCTTTGCATTTGACTTGCTTTAAGAGAGGTTGGAGAGTCTGCACAAATCACTGATGCTATATTGGGAGGGACTCCCATTGCCCTTCGTTGTGGCCATGGTACCAAGTTGCGGATCTGGATCTCTGCGGTCAAAAGCCTGTCCCAGAGAGCATTTCTGGACAAGCAGCGCAGACAGCAACTGCATGATCAAGTCTCCTTTGGTGCCAGCAGCATCGGATGGAGTGTGCTAGTGTGAGCCAAGCTGAGAAACTGCATGGGGGCTCAATTGCATACATTAGTCATGATAGTACTTCTCCCTGCAAAAGCACCTGGATCACGGTGGGAGCCTCTAGGTGCTATCATAAAAACAAACAATAAATAATTGTGTCCGTCAGAGAGCGTGAGCTGCATGTAGAGCACTGCAGACAGCTGTGATAGTTCTACACATTTGTCCTTCAGGCCTACAGTTTCTTGATAAGCTGAATATATATTGCCTTCACACTATATATTGTTTTTCTTTTCAATCTGGCCAGACTAGTTCTTGTGTAGAAACCAGAAATATCATGTTCATTTTACCTAAATACATAATGACTCTTCGGACAGGTTCCAGTTTCCTAAGAGTCCTAGACCTGTTTTGTTTGCTTTCCTCCTCCCACACAGTCACTTCTTCATGGAGGGAGCCACCAGACACTGTTAGCCAGGGGTGCAAATGCTCCCCCAGAGCATTCATAATTTGTCCACAGTTTTCCATACAGCAGCTCAGCAGGGAGGCAACGTGCATATCAGGACACTCTGAGGTCTCACCCACTCTGTCTTCCAAAGAAACCAGCAAGTGATTAACTGCTTTCCAGGCACTAGAGACACAGGAAAACAAATAAAGAAACACTGGGTGTTCAATTATAAGAGCAATTGGAAATAACTGATAAGCCAGGGGATTCAGAGAAATCTGTAATCGGTAACTGAGCATATAATAACTGTATCACCAGAGAAGCTCCCAAAGTGCCCATCTTTCCTCTTCCTCGCGCCACTGAAAATGCCCACAGTGCCTGTCAGCTGCTGTGCTGAGGCTAAGGGAGAGCAAGTTTATTGTCTCTATTAGAATCTGGGTGGAGAATTACATCTCCCCTTCTTTGCAGGAGGTACATATAATCTTACTTCACTGGTTCCGCAGGAAGCTTGGCTACTCCCTGCATATATGGCCTGTCAACCTCTAGGGAAAGAGCGATCTCCTGTGCAGACCGAAGAAAGATAGATGGTGCTGAGAGTAACAAATTGATTATTTTTGCATCACTAAAAAAAGAAAAAAAAAGTAGGACTTCATAAATTCCCTTTGGTTAAAAGGAAACGGAGGCAGGCCTGCCTGCAAAAAGCTTCAACTTCTCTATAAGACCTTGCATCTGGTCAATACACTAAACTATTACTCTGAAGAGCAATCCACGGGTCCAGGCAAGATTCTGAGTTAAAAGCCAGGCAATAACAAAACTACAGAAGTGTCTAGCCCACTTTGGGCAAGGCACAAAAAGCTGCCTTACACAGACTGACAAACTGCACTTGAACATTTTAGATACAGTGTTTTGTCCTCTAAACTATGCTTCTGGCTCTGCATGCTGAAATTCTGATCATAAACACTAAACTTTATGGTTACTCTTATAGAGGTGCTTATTGTAATGAACTTTCCAGCCTTCTCTGGGATATGCCCACCAATAAATACGTTTATTAAGGGCCCATTATTACTCTTATGGATCCAAGAAAAAGCTTTTCTTGGAACCTTAGCTGCAGTACAAAGGTATGAGAGGAATTTGCTGAATGATCAGTTCAACAAACTTTTGTTCAATTACCAAAATTGTTAATAACCCTGCTAAAGAACTGCAAAGTCCTGCATGCTTGAGAGCGCCATTACCTACAGAGCAGCCCAAGGAGACACCTTCTCCTCATCAGGTCATGTAAAGCCCTGTACAAATTTAAATGCAAAGAGACATAAAAAAAAAAAAATCCAAATCCAACAAGTTTGTAAGTTTATTGTCTAGTGTTTAGTCTGAGTAATTGGCTGTTATTTGTAGGATTGCAACAAGAAGCAGCATCCTATCTTAGTCTCCACTTATGAGTTCTGGAGTGGCCTTCTGCAAGACCTTGATGTTCTTTCTCATTAACGCACTCCCCTCCTCCCTCTATTGCCTGAGTTTTTTGAGCATCTCTCATGGTGTGCCTGCAGCAGCAGTCATTAATGAGGACCTGATTTCAGTCTAAACCTTAAGCTGTTCCCATAGCACAAGTAATAATAAATACAGGTAGATTTTAGTGAAGAAGAATTATCAGGTTTTAGCAGCTGTAAAAATATCCAAATTATCAGGTGAAAGCCGTATGGAAAAGCAATTAGGTAATAAGGGACTTATATCAGAATCATCAGAGACCTTTCATAGTGTGCTAGAAAATCAGGACCAAGAATGAATTTGTTTTGGATTAAATAAAAGAACAAGCCTAACCTTCCAGTGATCTCCTAAAGAGAGCTGAAGCTTTAAAGGGTTTTAAAAAAGCAGTTACAACATTTTGTTTCAAGATTTTCTTCTTTGCTTTCTAGTTTTGCAATAATAAAAAGAAATAGGAATCAGCTGTTCCCTCTTCTCTCCCAAACACCTTTTGCTCAACTGCATTTTCAAGGCGTGCGCGTGCTCTCTCTCTCACACCCACCCACCACTTCAGACTCTAAACCCCAAAATTCACCAATAAATGAAAATTGGCCTTACGGTCATTGATGATGTTTTGACATGCAGCAGTAGATAAGAATATGCATCTTACCCACTCCCAGGGTACCCAGAGTCTTACAGAGCACACTGTTGTTGGAGGATATATGGTGTACCCCGCAACATCTAACCTGTAGACAATCAGCAGCCTATGAGAGCCACCTGATGCAAAAGATGTTGAGAATGATTTCCACCTGCAACGGTGCTCATGTCAATATGGGCTATAGCGCAACTGTGAATAACACCTAGATGAAGAGCCAGAAGAAACAGCAAGTCTGTCACTGAGCAGCCACGATGAATACCTGTCCATCTTCATGGAGGAGAGAGCAGGAAGGCAGCTGAGACTGGGTCAGAAACAGACTTTCCTGTAAAAGGTGTTTGCAGGAAGGAATGGAAAAGTCATGAAGAATTGTATAGGATGGTGAAAGAGCACAAGACGTAAACAGAATATAAACTGTACAGGACCTTAAAGAGAAGGACGAACCTACCAATGCAGTCTGGAGAGTGATCCAATGGATGACTAATGCACTAAACACAGATTTCTGGTGAAAAATTACACATTGTCTGTGGTTTGGGGGAAAGGGCGCATCATGCAAACAGTGAAACTGGTCTCTAAGTGTCCTCTGGGAGCACTGGGAGAAGTGGATGGTTTTGCAGTTCATATTGGACTCTGCAGAGGGTGTGCAGAGTTAATCTTTCCTCATCTACCTGGAATAAGACAGGGACAAGTAGATCTCAGAGACACAAGCATAATAGGCCTGGGCTTTTGTAACAACTAGCTTTGCACAATTAGCAGCCAGTGCACAGAGAGAGCTGGATTCTGAGTTACATCAAAAGTGAAGGTAGGAAACTTTGAAAGCTGCACTAAATAGGTTAAATTTGCATGAAGATAATATGCAGGACAGCACTGGAGGTAACACTTAATAACCATAGATAAGCCAAAATGTGTGTAGACTTAGTCTAAATATTTTTTGATGCCTTCCCTCTTTATTTCTCTTGTATCTGTGATGATTAATATGGAAGGAAATAATTGCATCTTCTTCCCTGTGATGTTCAAACCAATCCATTTCAGTGTCCATCAGTCAAGAATTAGGAAGAGAAAAGCATGAGGCCAGCTCTCTCCCAGACCTAAGCTCCTTTCCTATGTACACAAGGAGCTGAACATGTAGATAACCCGCAGAAAATGTCCCCTTTGTTCATAGACCTTAGTATTAAAGGTAGGACCCACATACTTATATTGCCCTCCTACTACTGAACTTAAGAGGTACATTACCTTAAGGGCAGTCATGTTCGGCTGTGGGGCATGATGATGATTGCCATAGCTTTGGGATGCCAAATATCTGCTGATCTTCACTCTAGGTATGTCTCTCCTCCCTTAATTAAAAGTATAGCACACTCCAGAACTGAGAATCAAAAGTAAGAAAAAGAGCCAATGTTTTTTCTTTCAAGCTTCAGAGAAAAAACAAGCAATTTACCAAACATTACTTACAACGAGGGTTTTATAAAATGACTTGTGCTCTGCCTGCTTTTTTCATCGTTTCTTCTTCCCTCTCTCCTTTATTTATCTGCCACTGATTGACAGCTCCATAATAATAATTTCTCCCTGTTGTTAGGCATTTTTCATAATGTTTCATTTGTGGCATTGCAAACTGCATAGCCCCTCTGTATTCCTCCTCCTCTTTCTGATTGCTTCCAGAAACGATGGCAGCAAAGACTACAAAAATTGAAGAGTACGCCTCTACACGCACCATGTCCCTGGAGTGACGATAAGGTTCAACAGCTTCCTAACCTCTAAATCCTCCAATGAATATCAACGCAGATAGCCCTAATGAACTGAAAACTCAAATTAATGCAGAGACAAGTGACCGTTTTGCTGAAAGTACGAGATGTGTTTCTTAAACCACAGCACTTTTAGGGTGAGCAGACTGGGTACTACCACCATTCCTAGAAAACACCAGCATGGATCAGCAATGCCAAAATAGAGCAGATCTAGAACAAAGCATGGAGAGGTCAAACTGGGAGCTCAGTGCATCCTTTCTTAGGGAACCCCAGAGATTTGAACACTCAAGTGCTAAAGAAATTTACATCAAAACTGATGGGAGATGAGAAGACAGCCATATCATTTCTATTTTGAGCAAAGGGCATTACCTTTTCAGGTTTGATCTCAGTAAAAAGTTTGCTTTTGCTATGCAATCACAGCCTAAATCAGAAATTCAAAAGAAACTCAAAATAAGCCATATTTTTTATAAGAGCAATTTGCACATACACTGCTTTCCATGTTTACTTTGTTTGCCAAAATTAGAAATGAAAGCCAGAGCAGCAGGATGGGAGACACTCCCCTGTTTGGAATTACTTCCACTTTTCTTGGGGTTTCTTACTGACAGTGCATATTTGGGGCTTGTTAACACATTACAAGACATCAAACACCACACAGCTTTTGTTTTGCAATCTGCTCGTTTCTGTTACTTAGCCGTGGTGACAGTATAAATCTGAGCAGGAAGGGAGGAAGCCTTTACAGCAGGAATGCTAGCTGACAGTCTGTGCTGGTCTTATTTCCTGTTTTTAAAAAAAAAAAAAAAAAAAAAAAAAAAAGGAGGTGTGCAGAGAGGTAATTTAGTTCAGGAAAGTCTCTAGTATACAGAAGGAAAGAGCAGGAACAGGTTTTAGCTGTGAATCCTGACTTATAGGCCCAGTTGCCCAATTTGGTACAGAGTCAATTAGATACTTCAGCCTCAGTAAAAATTAGGCACCTAAATGTCTTCGAGGATCAGAGCCTGGTAGGGCTGGATGAGGTTTACAAAGAGGTTTCTGTGCCTCAGGTTGTGGACAATGTCTGGTAAGAATTAGAGCATGCAAGTTCCAGGCTGCCAAACCCAGCTCTGTACTTCAGCTTCCCATCAAGAAAATTGGAGATAATAGTCCTCCTTTCTCTTATGAGAGTGGAGCAAAGAGAAAAACATTAAAGGTTGTGCAAAGCTCACCTAACATATCCCTAGGGAGCACATAAGTGCTCCCCCCACACACACACAAAGCCCAGAGTTGCTCTTTCCATAGAGCTAGCTTCCTCCCCGCAGTGTATGTGCAAGGATCTCACTTACCTAAGACACCGGCTTATGTTACCAAAGACTCCAGTGAAGATCTCAGAGAGCTTCCAGAAGATCTGCTTCTGAAAGAGGCACAATTGACAAAGAAATTATGCACTTCCCCTAATGCCAATTAGGACTGCTTGCATGATTAGCACTTCACACTGTACAAGAAAAGGATAAGCTGGATAAGAGCAGATTGCATGGGCTAATTACCAAGTGATTGGATCCAGTGTAGTAGCTTTCTGAGTGGCTACTAATTTACCCTACATAGAAGGCTTCCCTGAGGTATCTCCTGCTCATATTGGAGATTACTTGAAGCTTTTCTGTGAAGCAAAATAAAAGCAGCTGCTCATTCAAATTCTAAAAAAAATCTGAAATAACATCAAGGGCCCAGCATGTGGCTGGCTGTAGCAGTGAAAAAAGAATGTCCGTTCAAGCTCAAAAACAAGGTTGGAAAGAACTTCAGGGGAATCACTAAAACCTTAATCATCTGAAGCCCAGCCTGCCCCTTCTCTGGCAAGGACCATTGTGACAGCTGTAATTCCTGGAAAGTATTCCATGCTCAGAGAAGGCATGGCTTGATATCATCCATAATTTATGTATTTATGTGCAAGAGGGTTTTAAATAATAATAAAAGAAAAAAAAAACACAACACAAACACAAAATAAAATAAATCACTGCAAAAATGACAGCTGGGAAAAAAATAAAGACAGTCTGATGCATTTCCAGGTACTGTTGGAAAGTTCTTCCCTCTTAAGAGGCGCTTCAGATCACTGCTTGAACAGGGTGAATGAGAAGGGTATCAACTCTGGACAAAACCTGCTTTCTGAGAGATGTCAATCTGCAGGCTGCAGTGGTGGTGTCAGCTTCATATCAAACAGGCAAAGTTCCTGAAACAACTTCTTTTTAGTGCAAAGCTGATATTCAAGCACAATGGGGACAGATCCTCTTCTTGGAGACTAACCCTGTAGGGACAGAAAGAAGCTTAATCCCTGGAAACATGCATTTGCCGGTGAAATTTGGAGTGAACAGAGAAGAAGGTGGGAACCAATCTCCAGTGGACCAGAGCTTAAGGCTTACATCTTCATTCTAAATCTGCTCTGGACTTGATAGAAATATAGAGAGGATTTGGTTAAAGTATGATGGAAAACTTGGAAAGAGTTTAATGCTGAACTTTAATGGATTCAGGTTATAAACACAGGAGATAATGGGAAGGAACAGTTGGTACCCATGCTGTTTTATGCAATATAAATTCAAAAAAACCCGTTACATTTACTAGCCCTCCTGCACGGAATGCTTAATCCCGCCATCCATTTAAACTTAGTCACTGCTTCCTCTTTAAGACCCGATTCTGTAGTGCACGTGGCAGAGACCTCTAGATAAATATATGGCTCGTCTCTGCAGCAGCATCAAGCTCCCTGCCCCAAGTCAGCGCACACAGAAGAGTCCAGATGTATCAAGAGGATTGGCTCTGGGTTGGCAGAGCACAAAGTAACAGCAGTTCTCTGACAAGCACACAAGGTTTGGGCAATTTTAATATCTTCTTCCCCTACAAGTAATTTTCAATGTTTATGCTCTGTGGAGCTCCTTACGAGTGTCAGAGCAGAACAAATGTCAGTTTTAATGGACTTGCTAAATCATAAAAACTGCTTGCAAAATCGCATCTGATTAAAACATGAAAATGTTCCGTTATTTACGGAGAGATTCCAGGCAGCTTGCAACAGTGGTGATCTGAAGAGAAATCTTGGCCCAAAGGACTTTACCTCAGTAACAAAAAGCAGTGCTGTAATGTTCCCTAGCCAAATACAGAGGCTTTTTCCTGGAGAGTCTGCACAAAGCTTAGCATTCATCATTTCATCATTAATTCTTGTAGCAACATATAACAATGTGTGACACAACGTGCATTACAATGTGCATCTCAACAGCCTGCATTGTCTCTGGGAATATTCAAATACTTCTGAGATGAAGATCACAGTTCCTGCTGGAGAGAAGGCCAGCTCCAGAACGGGCCATAATACTTCCTTTTTTAAGAAGCTTGTCACTAAGAGACTTTCCTATTATTTATCTCCTTTTTAACTTGACCATTTTAGCCAAACATGCCTCTTAATCTATATGGAAGGAGAAAAAAATTGGAAAGTTCTTTTCCATATGGACAAAACAGATGTGGCAATACAATATATATTATAAATAGAGGCTGCTTTAGAGAGTAAACGGCACTAAAACCAGAAAGGATACCCATGAACATTATGATCTTACACCATTTGCTGGCAAGAACATAGAGGCTGAGTTCTAACTGTGCTCTCTAGACGGTGATACAGAGTAATTACACTTTAGTATACTGAGCAGGTAACCTTTGGTAACAGTATATTCTGAAAAGTGACAGAAAGTGATTCAGCCAGACATGTCACATCTAGCTAGCTTCTACATCCTAGATGTCAAACTATACATCAATCAACCTTTTACTGTTAATCTGTTACTTAATTTTCAAGGGAGTTCTTCCCTCTCCCTTTTCCCAAAAGCATGCATACACACAAACACACATGTATATATAAACTCAAGATAGCTGTTTCAGAGAAAGAGGTAAGAAAGGGACTGAATTTATGTACTGAAATGCAAAGAGATACCATTCAGAGACCAAGCATTTCAATGGAATCCAAGCATTCCATTGTGCATATCTTGAAACAGCAGAAACTGATGCATGCATTGCTTTCTAAAAGGGTAGAAGAGCCTGAATAACCCCAAAATGAAATTCAGAATTTACTTGAGTTGGACTTTGAAATAGTTGGAAGTTGGCAAAAGAAACCTCTTAAATAAAAGGAAAAATGAGACTATTCAATGAAGCTTCTGCCGTATTTTCCTTTTAAGACTAATAGCATCAGAGAGATGCTGAAGTTCAAGTTAGGCAAATTTCCTGCCATGGTGCTGTGCCGGTTTCATGCAAAGGTTAATAACTCCTGATACGTTCTGTGAACTCAGCATTTTTCCTTAATCTCAGCTTGACGGACTGCCCTTTTCACCATGAACACATTTCTTCCTCCCTTGCTTCCCATTGCTAATCAGTTTTATCAACACAGCCTCAGGTGAAGAATGGCTTTCAAGATACATAGACTATAAGACAGAAATTCTTGTTTAATCCAAATGATAACAGCCAACAAAATCCTATTAATAAACTACAGAAATTCAGCCAATGCTCAGAATCATGGCTGATGTAAACTGAAATAGCAATGTCAATTTACACCACAAGAGAACCTGGTCTTGTGACTTTATAAATCTTGACACTCTTTAAAAAACAAAACACTAAATCATTTTTTTTCCTGAGAGAAGAGAATATCAATTATATTGTTGTATATCCTTCTGTTCTTCACTATAACCATTGATTTGTGCCTCCCTATTTCATCCTAGGATTTTCAAACACAGTGGCAAATTTATGGCTCCATTCTACAGAGAGGAAAACTGAAGATTTTGTGAATTGCCTATTGTCATTCAGCTGCAGGAAAACAGCTGACCATGTTCCTGGTCTCACACTCTGCCACTTAGGTCAACTTGAGTAATTAATCATTTATAACTTGAGTGCTCAGACAGCAGTGTTGAGAGGGCCTGTTTGCACACTCGAACATTGAAAATGTCCTGGCAAGTCTGAAAAGAGACCTGGTATCTTTTGGTGAGTTTCAGTTGATGCTAGCATAATGAGTAATCTTCTGAGTACCCTACCATGAATAGCACCAAGAACATACATTGTATTATCACATAGTTTGGTAGGCGCTAAGCTTGATCTTTTGCTCTTATCCTATAAGCAGTTTCTTTTGAATTATAGGCAGTTTGGTGTTGGAATAGAGGAAAAACAGCTCAGGTATTCATGTTGATTTTGAGACCTTTATCCTGTTACAGACTGGGACATGAGTACCCTGAACGATGTCAAGCTTGTTCTCCAAAAGGTCGCTAAAGAGTCATTGCTTCATAGTAGACACATGTTGGTTTCATGGTGATTAGTAAGTGTACTTTTCCAGCTTTATATCTGGTGGCGTCAGGCATTCAGCTGATTTCAGGCATTGCAAGAATCATCCATTTGTGCTTCATCATCCAGCACTGAGATGAGCAAATCAAAATGAATCAGTTCATTACATATACAATTTCATTTTTTCCCTCCCACACACACACTACATTCAGCATGAAAATTTAAGACAACACTTATTTAAAATATCTCTCACACTTAAGTTCACTCACCGCTGTGGCTAGGGAACAGAATTTTAAGAAGTGAATTGCATAACATATTACAAAAGGAAAACATACAGCCCATACAAAAAGAGAAGAAACTTCTTTTCTCTCAGAGCTAAAGCGGTACTGAACAAGATATGGAAAACTACTTTTGATATGGAAGCTCCTGGGCTCTAGACAGCAAGCAGCATCTTGAATTCTTAGCATAGTTTTGGGTTAGAATCAGAAAATAAAAAGCTGTGGAAAGAATAAATAAAAAAAGGCAAGAAGTGGAAAGGAAATCACAACAAATACAGCATTGCAAAGAAGTGTAGAAGGATTATTTTTGAGTGAGCATGTGTTAAAATCCACACTGCTCCTGTTCACACCACAGTGTGATACCCGGGAAGTTGTGGCCACCACATGTTGATTCTCCTGATGTTCTTGCTGGCTTGTGGTATGACAGGAGCTTCTTCATGCGTACTAAAAGCCCTTGTCACAGGCTGGGTCTTCACAGCATTTATAAACCCATTTGTTGCTGAGTTTTCAATTCGAGTTCTGGATCCAGGAGTGTCTCCTTCAAGGAGAGTTCAGCAATAACTGCAATGAGCTAGGACTGAGAGCCAGAATAGGGCTTACGCATTGCTCATGTCCTAGCAAGCAACTGCAGAGATGTACCAAAAAACTTTTTGCAAAAGGAATGTCACAATCTCCACAAATATCTCAAAGATAAAAGTCACTCAAGGACATACTTAATGCAGCTTTGAAAGAGACTACAGCCAGAAGCGACAACAGAACTTAGGACAATAACTATCATTTTCCTCTTCCCATAGTCATTCCATAATGTTTACAAGTCAATGGCTTTTCAGCTCAAGCTGCAGAGATTCATTACTAGAGATAATATTGACTGAAATAGCAAAAATGAAAAGCTTCTACAAATGTAAGAAATTAATTATATGAGTAACTGCACTGCAGAAGGCATCAACAGTTTTCCTTTTAACTTCCTGCCCTGAGTTCCCCAGAAGTGAGGTTAATTTTGAGCCAAAGCATTTGAAATCTTGATTTTTCTGCAGAAAAGCCTGATGGAAACTAATTGATCTGAGAGAAATTCAAGCATGAAACAGAAAACGCCTTTCCCCCTATGTATTATTCACATTTTGTGGTAAGAGAACCTCGAAATGGGTAATGGGAGCTTCTGGTTTATCTCATTTATGCAGATTCACCAAGTTTTAATTCTTTGTTTTTTTTTTTTTTTTCCCCTCTTCTCTGGATTGTCTGCAGCTGCAAAAAAGGGGATAGAGAAAATCTCCCAGGTTTCTCATACCAGCTGGCCTGATAGGATGGATAGACGTAAATTTTGTGCAGAGAAAGACTCTTTTATCCAGTGGTCCAGCTAAAAAGAGTGTTCTCCAGAAACCACCATGCTTCCAACTCAATATACCCAACTCATGTCACTTATGGATAAAATATGGAACAGCAGCTCGATGCCTTTTCACCAGGTACTGCTGTGGCCTGCACTTGTACTTTCCTCTAATATTTTTACCTTCCCCCCCCCCTCTTAAGTCTACAGCATCGAAACAGGCAAGGAAAACAGATATAAATGTCCACAACGTGACTAGATTATGCTGCAGAGCTGAGATGATGTGGGAAAGAGAAAGAGAGGGAAAGATGCACTGACTGGTAATTCTTAACAGAAACCACAGCTGATAAACAGGGAAATCTGTGCTTACTTCTCACAGTCTTGTTTATGTTAACAAAGACTTGGTAATGAATTACTGGTAAGTGGCCTCCTTTAGTAGCAAATTATTCAAGCAAGCAGGTGCAGCTTAACAAACATTTATCTTCTTCAGGCTGCAACACACTTGAGGAGATGCTGTAAAGGGGAAATGAGACAGCAGCTACCTGTCCAGACACTCGCAACCATGTGTCAGGAGGTGACACTGCACTTACGAGACAGACAGATGGGTGCTTACAGGAGGGTGCATTGCAGGGGGAAGGGAGGATGCAGGTGTTCAAGCATCCATCTCACTAGGCACAGGAGACACCTCTAGGATTCAGCATCCCAAACATTAAAAGCCTCTAAGTCTTGCTGTCCCCCCCGCCACGAAGCTTTTGTCACTCTGAGAATCCCAAACCTGGATTTCCTGAAGGAAAGGTTGAAGCACCAGGCTATGACTCACAGGATCTAAGATTTCTGTACCGCAGTCCATGCACATGGCCTTTAGCAAGCCACCTAAGGCCTGAGCAGGATAGTTCTGCCACCAAATTCTATTGAGACTCCTGCTCCACCTTACTTTCCCTGCCTGCTAAGCAGGGGAAATAACTTTCCCCATAGAGGTGGTTAAATTCCATTTGTGCCTGCAAAAGGATCAGATGAGACACCCCACTCGTCATTTCAGTTCCTAGATGGATAAATACTCTCATTGCCTCTCTAAGCAGTCACAAGGATTTGTATCTGGCTTTGTTACATCCCTTCTAGTCACAGTATAATTAAATCCAATGTTGATTTAAGTCTCAGGGAGCAAAGGAAAATACAGGAGATTAATCAGAATATTTTTCAAAAGAGTTCTAAAAATATTCTAAAATAGACTAGAAATCCAGACGAGTGGCATCCTCGTTTATTACCGAGCCAAGCTTTGGATACAGCAATCAATCGACTTGATAGATAAAGATCTCCTGCCTCTTCTATTTCTTTCTAGAAGCTCTCATTCAGAGCAAGAACAAGAAACAATTCTATTATTGTATCTCTCACTTGCTGGAGTTTATTTTTGGATGTGTGTTTTCAGCAGTCACTCAAGGGGTGTGCTGTTGTCAAGATTTTGAATTATGTTTTTCCTTTCTTGCTGTCCCTGTCCTATAATAATTTTTTTTTTGGGCAGGTGCATCCCAGGATACTGCCCAATTCTGTCTTTCCTGAAGCCTATGAGAATTTTATTTTTGCCCTCAGGTCAGCTGTGATCTAATTGTGGACAATAGAAATTACTCATATGGTCCTCAAGACCCATGCGCAATCCTGGTTCTCAGTGACATGTACCCTAATGCTTACAGGGCAGTTGCAGCCATTTAAGAAACCCTTCAGCTGTTTGCTCCTGGCCCTTCTGCCCTGACAAAACTGATCACCTTTTAGCACAGGGTAAAATGGGTTAATCTACATCATTTTTAGGAATAACTCCTTGATCACTTTCGCAAGATCATGTCCTGACTGTATCCTTGAGGCTCTTGACGCAATGATGTAAGTCTACTAACCGGGCAGAACGTACATCTGATTTACATCAGGACCAGAGCACAAAACCAGGCATGTTCATCATTTGCAGATGGGCCAGCTGTGCTGTACAGAAGGATGTAAATATTCCCGCTGGAGCAACCAGAGAGATTTGATTCAGGAAAAATTCAATTCTTAGATCACTGTCACTTCAGCTATTACCAAGAAGGTTTACTACAAATATATAAAGCAATAAGATACTCGCTTTGCATGGAATAAATGACCTTGCAAAGATATGACAAGGTAACAGAAGAAGGGACCTTTTCTTTGCGCATCTTAACATGAATTTCTGCTCCAGTTCAGAACACTAACTGCTGATAAAGACTCGATGCTCTTTTCTCACTTTAGGACAGCAGTTTTGGCAAGCCCAAACTGCCAAATCTAGTGCTACCATAAAGTCCTCGCCACAACTACTCATGCACTTCAGGTCCTGAGCATTTTTGTCTTCAGAGAGGTCTCAGCTTTGACAAGAACCATCAGGAATCAATTCAGTCAGGATTTCAAATCTGACTGTTCATGTAGCTGGAATACAGCTCCCAGGGGAGAAAACTCATTCAGAAATTAAGAACTAAACAAACCAGTGCAATCTCCAGAGGAACCTGGCCTAGAATAGATTGCCTGGATACACTACAAGCAGGGGACATATAAGATAGGCAATGTGCCTGCAAGATGGAAATTAGATGAGGAAAAGAGGCAGATAGCACTGGAGGAAGGAAAGGATATTAAAAACTGAACATCAGGATTCAACACGAAAACTATTACAAAAGTGAAGGAAATATGCTAGAAAGCATTGTAATCCATATTAGTCACTGGATGCTGTTCCATTGGGGAAGACTGGAGGTACCAAGGTTGAAAAGCCTGCCATTCATTATTTTTGATTTAGTGTTGCACAGACAAGAGAAGCTTGCATGATGCATTGGTTGTATATTCTTCTATTGATCTCTCAGACTCAGTTTTCTAAACTTACCATTCATCACGTCCACCAGCCCCACTCAAATTCCCCTTGAGAGGAAGCTAAAGAGAAGTAACTGTCCTGTCTCTCAGGGCCACAGTCCAAATAGCTTACAAGAACCAAGGACATATGGGAACTCAGGTTGATCCACTGTCTTTTTGATGTATTGGCGGCATTGGCAGGTATCAGTTCTCCCTGTGAGGTGATACTCCTGATGAACAAAAATAGCCCTGAGGAAGCTATGCTCCTGAGCCAGCACAGCAGAGATCAGCTGTGATCATAGCGGAGGGAGAATTCATCTCCAGATCATGCACCATTCATTCCACCAGCACATATATATATATATATTTTTTTTCTTAGAGCTATATTCTGTGGTGGTGGATCTATTTTATATATATATATATATGTGTGTGTGTGTATAAATATACAATAAATATATAAATACACACACTTGGAGCTATGCTTTTCTTATCTTCAAGTAATTTCTTAACTCTCAGATGTTAAGATAAGACTTAACATGAAGGAGAGAAAAGCTCTCATCTTTTGGAGGCTTTGCAGACTTTAACCAGAGAAATGGAAAAATAGTCTTTGTTAGAGAAAATGTGGTGCCGCCCCCATTCTGTTTTCATTACAGGCTTCCTGTCTGATCTGTGAAGAGAGGAAGACTTCTTCAGAGCATCAGCAGCAAAATATGGTGTTATGAATAGGTATGCACGTTCAATAGAATTATTCCTCTAACCCTAACCCTTTTGCTCTATCCCAAGCGAGAAAAGCTCCCAAAGTCAGTACCAGACAAAACTCTTCAAGAACAGTGGCAATTTTGCCCCAAGCAAAGACTAGGAAAGAGAACATTAGAATTATTCTTTCAGGATTCATATCCCAAATGTCCAGCTATCATTTCACCTTGCTGCACTCTGCAAGATGCCTCACAGAAACACTCATGGCTCTGACAGACATAGCCTTGAATCCAACCCCTTAACTCTTAGAGAAACTCTTAAAAAAAAAAACTTAACAAAAATTCTCACAAAGCTTCTCCCTGTTTCCTTTCTTCTAAGAGATGCAGATGTTAAGAACACAAATCATTATTTGTTTCCTCCCTTTCTGACATTTCAGGTACGAATGCGATGTGTATATTAAAAGCGTTCAGTGTGTGCTCAATAAGAAAGGAGAAAAAAAAAGTGAAATTGAACAGTATTAGATCATCTGCAGCTGCCCTCACACTGCAAAGAACATACATAGCATTAGGAGGAAAGGGAGGAACCTTGCCCACTGGGAAAAGAAAAGCATTACTCTGAGAGGTTACGTGTCACAATATCTTCAGGTTTTGAAAGAAGATGAAGTTGTTCTCAGAGTCTTTAGACAGCTACACAGGTTGGGTTATGGTTCCATTTTTTTGGGTTGGTTAACCCAAATGTGTTGGTTAATTCACCTGCAGTAGAACCTACCATGGCCAGCATTACATTCCTTTGGCAAGCATCTTAAACAAACACTTTGAAGCTAAGGGAAGAAGGAAACAAGAAGAAAAGCAAGCAAAAGCTATATGTGCTTTGAGTTGCATTGGCCTAGAAACACATGGTGGGTTCAGGATGAAAGCTCATCCGGAACACAGTCAGAAATAACCTTGTGTGGATCTAGAGGGAAAAAAAAAAACAAAAAAAAATCTGATTACCTCTTACCCAGCAGCTCTTCTGTTTATCAATTACTGAGAGGTAGCTAGGAGTAGCAGTGCTTGTTGGTTGGACTGTTATGTTCAAATATTTCAGGGCCTGCTAATGGGAGATAAATTAATGTGTGGGAAACTGGATGCAATTAGAGTCATTTTAGCAATAGTTCAGAATTTAATTGACCTTTGCTTTCACATGCAGGAGTTGAACAGAGATATGGTTACTGTTTTGTCTTTCTTTTAATATATTGTGGAATGAAGCTTTTGTGCTTACAAGCACCAGAACAACAAACTATCTAAGCCAAGACAGACACAGTACGAACTGGAGTTTAGAGAATTGTCTAGGATTTAAATTTTCTAAATTCTAGTCTCAGTGTGTCTTTTCACTTTTTAGGAATCCCTTTACCTATCTTTACATCTCGACTGACTCAGCAATTCTTTGTAGCCCATGGCTATACCCTTCTTTCTATTTGACACTCCCTTTATTTTGTGTCAACACTTTTGTAGCACTTACAGTTAATTATCAGAGCTTCCACCAAGAATCTACTCTACCAGGTCAGCTGAGAAGTCTAGTGGGAAATTAAACCTTTCAGATGGGCACAGTCCTTTACTGGGATAAAGACTTGGGGTCTTTCTTTCCAAGCCTGCTATATACGACTGATGAAGCACATCCTACTAGAGGGAGTCAACACAAAGTGGTGCTTTGATGCTATTTGAAAGGCTTTGAAAGGCTTAATTGGCAGTAAGATTTCGCAGGTGACTTTTCTAACTAGCACAGTGATAAATGAACTATTTTGTTTGAGACTGGTCAGAACTGGACAAATGTCAGAAGCAACTCTTTTGCATTTCCAGGCTATTATTTCCTCTTCCCATTTATTCTGCTATGTTGTGCACCTAGCAGTGCAAAGATTCCTTCCCAGTCATCTGCCTAATATTAGGGTCTGCAGCTGCCAGTCAGAACTCTTGGAAGTCTGGCACAGTGGACTTAATACACAAAATAGTTATTTTTTTAACACCGATTGATGACTTTTCTCCTGGATAATAATGATTGATTCTGTTTTCTGTCCTTTGTCAAGACTCAGTACATGCCTAGAATTTTAACTAGTCCTTCCTCTGGTGCTTCCATACATCCATCTGTTCCTCTGGATCGTTGTCATTCTCCTGCTTTAAATAATGAACTTTTATACACTCAGAACAATCTATTAATAAATAACAATCTCAGAGATTACACAAGCTAATTAATAGTAAAATAGCATCAGGAATTGAAGTGATGGATGCAACAGATTGGGAGAGGTGTGGGAAGTAATGGACGTCCTATCTTATGCAAACAGGATTAGTAGATGTCTCAATCATCACAGATGTGGACTGAATATTGCCTCACCATCCTAAGACCTTTGGAAGGAAAAAACAGAAGTTGCAGGAACTGAATGGAATGGCACCAAGACAGGCAAGGCCTGTTCCCTTCCTTTGCTTCCCTCCCTGGTGACACGTGAAGTAAATGATGAGGAATAGGAGGAGAAAAAGATGAAGAGGGGATGTGGGATTCATGCCATCTCATTTTAGCTAATTGAGTGAATGGAGCTAACTGAGTTAACTAGTGTCAATGAAAAGGGACAGAAATCTCCATGGGGTGACTGAGCCCATCTGTGGTCTGGAACTGTTTGCTACTGTTTGGCAATGAAGGGAGATTAAGTTTCTAACATAAACAGCTCTATTAGATCAAGGAGAGTACTCAGACTTCCCCACTTCGCACACTGATGCTCTGAAAGGGTGCAGATCCTGCTGCAACTTTCAGAGTAGACAGTACTGTTGTCTCTATCCTTCAGATGTTTAAGGATTGTCTCGGCCTTTGGCTGGGCTGCATTTTTGCACATTTAAACTTAAGCTCCTACTTGAATATTTTACTGGTCAGACTACCATTATCCTACCTTACTGTTTGCCATCTTAATTCCTAGAAGATTTTGTTTTTCATTTGTCTGTCTTCTCTTCCTTTCCTTTTTATTTTGCAGTCTTTTTTTTTTTTTTTCCCTCCTCCTTTCCCTTCATTTCTTCTCCTCTCTGCCCTTCATAATGACTTAATCTGGCAGGCAGTGTGACAAGCAAATGAATTGAACACCAAGTTTCTCTGCACTCCAGATTCATTTGAAGATTTCTCCCACATGCAGCTCTAAAGCCCCAGATTCAATTTCCCTTTGACATAATAACAGAATTAGTCTTATATTGTCATACATAAATTACTTGCAACCCTAGTATCAGGAGAGAAAGAAGGAGAAAAAAAAAGAGAGAGAAGAGAAAAATTCCAAAGAAGGTGTGACTATGACAAGTAAAAACAAAATAACAATAGGTGACTATGGATGACATCTATCATATCTGACAAACAAGGAGAAAGCCATCTCTGTATCAAACATAAGAATTATTTACATTCTTTTCTTGGTCCCTGAGCCATTAAACCTTATACAGAGGATTTCTACATCTTACAAAGGACACACAAAGTCTAAATAACTCTTAGATTGAAAAATATTGTATCTGACTTTTAGGTTGTTTGGGGGGGGGGGGGGGGGGGGGGGGGGGGGGGGGGGGGGGGGGGGGGGGGGGGGGGGGGGGGGGGGGGGGGG
>JAYECN010009440.1:0-29398 GCA_035222435.1 Microcambeva ribeirae | reverse complement strand
AAAAGAAAAAGAAAAAGAAAAAGAAAAAGAAAAAGAAAAAGAAAAAGAAAAAGAAAAAGAAAAAGAAAAAAGAAAAATATAGTAGGAAAAGAAATATTTTCAACTAATAAAAATTAGGGTTCAGCAAACAGGGGATAAGAATACGCGGTACATCCAGAACTTCTGAGTGGCTCTGGATGCATAGGGTAGGGTAGGATGCAGCTGGTACAGCAATTCCACATGAAAGATGTGCATCACTGTGTTTGCAATGGCAGGTTAGCTGATCCAGGCTGAGTTTAGAGATCCTCTATATCCCTCCTCCTCAGAGAGGAGAGGACCTGTCGTTCTCCCACAGCATGTAGCTCCTTTCCCCATTGCCTCTGTCGAGGATGCTGAAGAGCAGCTGTGGTCCTGCTGTGGTCTGCAGACTGCCACAGCTCCCGTGATGTTGGTGTGATGGGAGGGGGGACGTGAGAGCCACGGGCAGTTATCACAGCGTGCTCCTCAGCAGTGCAGCTGGACCTGCCCCGGCTGCTGGCAGGGACCCTTCGCAGCTGCACAGGCAGGATTTGCCCCAGCACAGTGAGGTAATGAAACAGTCGAGGTCTGTTGAGTTTTGTAGCTGGAACGGGAATCTCTCTGGAATCACTTCCCTCTTATAAATGTAAAAAGTAGTGTGCTTACACAATACCGAGACTGACGACTTGAGCAGTGGGACAGATAATATAATACTCCTTCTGTGGCAGTGTCATTAAATAGAACTTTGCATGCAAGCCAAAGCACAGCACTGCAAATCTCTCTCTCGCTGGCAAAATTCTTGCTGCCTGCATTTTTCTGTATTACTCATTACCACCAAGAGAATGATTTATTTTGAAACAGGAGGGAGAAGAGACACTTGGCACAGTGGCTTTAAAGAGTTCCAGTCTTCTGCTCTGCAAAAGTATTCTGGCAAAAATACTATTGGAAAAAAAAAAAAAAAAAAAAAAGAAAGATTGCACATTCGAAGTGAGAATAAAAGATTTTGTATATTGTGAATTCCAAAATGATTCACATCCTGTTTCCCCTTCCTCAACATTCATCTTTGCAGTAGTATGAAATCTCCTGAAAAGAGTCTTCACTTGATGGTGAAATGCACTGAGGAAGGTCAGCACAAGGTTTATGCCAAACTGAAAGCTTTATCCCCACACCAGTCTTAGTGCTAACGACAACTGCCTATCAACCACATAAAGGATAGGGGCACTCAATAGGATTGCAAACATTAACGTATATTCTGTGTACATGGCATATACAACATCTGTAGAGGGGCAGGCATAGAGACAACTGGATACTCAGTGGTTTGAGAAATGAGAATCTACAGTTAATTAAGCTGTACTGACTCCTTTGCAGGGCATAGAAGACTCCACTTTCCTGCAATATCTTCTGTATATTGGAATGAAGCTCTGCAAGAGGATTTTAAGCACACAAGGGACCTATCGGTTCCCCAATCTCTTTCTATAAAGGTCAAAATGGAGTATAATTCTTTGGCTGGCATAACACAAGTACAGATTTCACCCCTGAAGAATAAATACATAATAAGTTTAAAATTCACTTCCTGCACTTAGTTTTAATTGCTTATGAATTCTAATCACATCAGGTCATAGACTCTAATGGTCTTTGACTTTGAACCTTAGCAGTACCCCCTAAAAATGCGGTAACTCAAGTTAACCTTTCACAGATCTGAATGATGAATAATGTCTGAAGAAACTAAGCCTTGAACTGTACTTTGAAGACTACCTAAAAAGTCCACAGGACGCTCCACATATAAGTGGTTCTCCTTCTCATTTCCAACAAAGTGGCCAGCAAATTATCCAAGGTGGCTCAATTATCCAGGAGCTTTTTGGCATTTCTCATGCTACCTGACTGACCTCTTTCCTTGGCTGCAGGCTTCTGCCTCTCCCACAGATCAGCAGTGTATCTAGCACTTTTGCTGTCGTTAGCCATACAAGTTTTCATTGAATTTTTCACATCATTATCTGCTTGATGGACAGTTGTCAGTTGGCTACTAACCCTTTTTTAGCTAAGCAGCCCCAGGAGGCAACTCTCCTTTAGCGATCTTTCATGACGTTAGCATCTAGCTGGCTTATGCTGACTGATTTGTCAGGAATCAATCACAAATTGCGCTTCAGCTTGATGATGAAGGCACAGTTCACCGTTTATTAAAAGGAAGCCTTCATTTGATCATGTACATGTTGAACGGCCCCTTAAATCAGCCTGACAACAAATTGCTGAGCTCAATACGAGAGAAAATAACGGCACTGACAATATGACGACTTCCCAGGAAAGCACCTGTGGGAACAGGACGATATGACTGTGAGTGGGCTATTAGAGCATGCCACGGCACTGTCTCAGAAAATCCCCGGGCAGAGCAGTTTAACTACTACAAACACGTTACGTACTCGTCGGCTTTCATTAGATCTTGTCTGATCTCATTAAGCTAACAATCTAAGCAATAGAAAGAAGCCACTTGCTCAATAAACACCATGTAATTATAATTGGCATTAGCAGGAGATACCCACCAGCCCCTTCATGCATCAGAAAGGGTGCAACCCTGTAGTGTGAGCTCCGCTGCTGTCAGAAATCAGCATCGCCCCTATTTCTTGCTGGAATTGAGACTGGGCTGCTATGGTTCATCCTGCAATTAATTCTTCCTAGGTCCCCCCAGGACAGGTTTCAGATTTATAGATGGACAATCTAACTTATACAGGTCTGATGCTTTGCCTTTTGGCTGGACACAAACCATTGGCATCCACGGACTTGCAAGGCCTGAGCTATGGAACTGGTATAGTCAAGGATGCCCCTGCCTCTGAGAAGGAGCACCAAATCTGCAAACATGCTCTCTTTCTGGTCTGTCACAGGTATGTCTTTTGCTGCCACTGAGGGACTAGCCCCACTGTGTAGGGGTTTCACGTTCCTTAAATATTGCATGAGATTATATTTCCACCTCACAAAATGAGATAAACAGCCAATACACAGCAGACTTTCAAACTTGTACCTTCAGTTGAAAATCAAACTCCATGCTTTATTCTGTGAAGCATCCCTTGTGAAATTATTCATTTAGAAATCAATATTAAAAAAAGGCAGTATTTCTCCCTCTTTCAATTTGCAAACTTTAATAAAAACAGATTTCCATTTCAGAGACCTGTGTCTCTGAATACCCAGCAATAATTTAATAATGTTTGTAGAACCTGGGCAAAGACTTTCAGTCCTAGATTTCATTTATCAACCCTATTTGTGAAACTGAGCACCAGTTTTATTTAAAAGGAGGTGTGCAAGTGCAACTACTCTTTTTGAACCAACAATCACTTCCCCAAATTGCTGTCCCAAGGACTATTTTGCCTTCCCTTTCTCAAGTGGCTGATGCCCTAGGTGACTGCTTCAGACAGTCTGCGGCTCTTGGTTCCTTGGGTACAGCCACGACCCATGTGGTCAGGGTCTGGTGTTAACAAGTTAATGTGGGCAAACTGAGCTGCCCTAATGCTCCCTGCACCTGCTCTCAGCCCATCCACTCCTGAGGTAAAACGCATTAGCTTAAGCATCAGTGAAGGGCAACCGCTTGCTAAGATGATGTAATTTGACCACATGCCAAACCTCCATGTCTCTTGATCTATTTAGAAACAGATTTGCACAACATGCGTTTTGCTCAGAAACATCTGAAAAGATTAATAAATGAGGAGACTGATCGCGCAAATTATTACTCACATGCCTACCCTGCCCCTCTTACTGCCAAGTCACATAAATCTACTGGAGTCTCCAGATTTTCAGCTTTTCTAAAAGCCCCAGCTCCTGGAGCGTTGAAGTCCTGAAAAAAATCAATAGGAGGCCTCAGTGCAGCCCCATCCATTAGCCCTTCCTTGCTAACAGGTATTAATAGAGGCCCGTGATGATATTGCTTTGTCTAGACTGCCCATGAGAGTTCATGGGCTTCCTATACCTTTAGTTGGTTGGTTGGTTGTTAAGAAAAGTTTCCATTAAGTCACTGGGAGATCTGTTTCAGCCAGGACTGCAAGATTGCAGGTCTCTGCTAAATTAATCTTAAAAAGGGGGAGTTGATCCAGAAGGTCTAGTTTCATATCTGCTCATAAATTATGCTTCAAAACCCTTGCAGTTGCAATCGGAGCAGTGTTTGACTGTCACGAATGTGTAAAGCTATTTCTAATTTGTAAAAAAAAAATACATAGGATATATAAATCAATCCCTTGATTCTGAAAATTCCTTTATTTGAATCTGTTTTTCCAAATACATTTTTTTTTTAAGTATCAATGTAATTTGACAAATCACAAAAATGTTAACTCATACCTTGAGGGGATACAATGTATTTGTATCCATAAAACTCGCACTCATAAAACTCTGGTGGTGAAACACCAGGAGATAAATTTCATATCTGAAAAAGAGGACCTAGACTCTGCTGAAAAAATATATTATCTCACAATCTGTGCATTCCTTGCACAAACTTATTCATTTAACAGTAATACTTAAAAAAACAATTGCTCATATGATGGCCTAGTTGAGAAATTATGGTTTCTTAGGAGATGCATATTGCTGGTTTTTGATTATAACAATTAATAAGCCTCATCCCACAAAGTAAACCAATTTCACTTTCAAACCGAAAGATTCTCCTTAGTGAAAGACAAAGCACAATCTCAGTTTCAAAACACCAAAAAGTAAATGGTCGGGAATTAGAGAAGCACCTGTTCAGTTAAGGTGTTTTACTTCTCATATGTTAATTCTCACCACCTCTCCCCACCAATGGCACTCCTGGATTAGTAGAAGTCAATTTGCACAGCACGTTTGCTCAAACAATTTATTAAATTACATTGCAAAGGAAGCGGGAGGGGGAAGAGCAGCCTTATGTGGGAAGAGAGATGTAGAACAGATACAAAAGAAAGCACATTGCAAGACAAAAGATAATCATAACTGGGGCACTTCTGCACTCTGTTTTTGAAGTAACATGAATTTAAATTTTTTACATACTCTTTGATCTAACTTTCCCGTGCCTTTTAAAAGCAACATGCACAGTACAACAGCCGCAAGCAAAAAACTGCCTTTAATTTCTAGTGGATAGAAGGATTATTTGATACCAGAATTTGCAGGGCTTCATTGCTTCACAGAGAGAACATTTAGGGCAAGGCTTGCAGTTTATAGATCAATGCCTTGTATCAGTGGTGCTTTTCAGGTGAGCACTGCCAAACTCTTAGTGATACAGAAAAAAGGCTTAGATTTGTCAAGCTTGGCTCTGGATTTCATTGAAAGTAAAAGGGGTTTTCCTACCTGGTGGAGAAATACCGTCTAAATTCTGCTTCCAAGTACTAAACTGCCCTGTTTTACTATTTATCTACAGTGGTTTTACCACCAGGAAGGTGAAATGGAAAGACAGCCAAATCAGAAAAGTCTGTATGTGGACCAGGGCCATGCACCTATTATATTACAGGCTCTGTCTTCTGCTGGGACAGCAAATACGCTTGCAAGGAAAAAAATCAAGAAGCACTGTAGACCCCAGAGTAGAAATCCCTGCTAATGCAATGTGATAGCTCTGTTGTTAAAGACCCATGTTACAGGCTGAAAATATGTCTCTGCCAATGCTGCTAAGGTAGAAATAGCTCAAATTAACTGCTGTTTAAGCATCATTCACATGAACGACATATGCCCAGAAACTAGGAATTTTGCTACAGACCTTCCCTAGCCATAACACTTTCTACATTTTTGAGTTAGGCAACAAATTTCTTTCCTCCTTTATGTTTGTTTACCTTGCTTTTCTCATTTCTACTCTACATTACTCATATCTCTTAGGCAGCCAGCTCTGTGGTGATGCTAAAACAGTGACAGACAATTTCAGAGCCATGTATCGTTGCTCTGAGAAGAACTCAGCTTGTGCGTGCTGCTCGCAGGCTGAGCTTCGAGGCTTTAGTGAAGTACTATGAGCACACACTCTGACTTTCTGGTTGGAAATGTCCTTTCGTGTTGACTCCAAAGAGTCAACATTTAACGTGGTGCACTGATGACCTTTATAAATAAAACAACTATCAATAAGTATAAGAAAATGCTATTTTTCTACAGAGATTTAGGTTGGTGCGTCACATCATACATGTCTTTTGCCATGACTATGCACAAATCAAAAGGGAAGAGTGGGACCAAGGAGGACAACAGATCTTCGTGCTGTCTTGGCAGCTCCCACTCCTCTGCACCTGGCAGTTCCCACTCTCGCGAGTCCTTCACTGCCCTGGGCACAACACATTCCACTTACAGTTGGGAGGAAGAAAAATAGATAAGCAAAGGCAGCAGAAAAATTACAAATAATGACTGACTGAATGAGCACTCTGCAGACAATGGACAAACACAAGAGTCCTTGTTCCCTTCCTGTGAGCATTGTTTGTACCAGTGTAAGACGATAGAAAAAAAGGAGACATTTTCCCAGAGCAGAAAATAGTCCTGTTTTCCTGCAGATAGTGTTACAAGCCTAAACTAAAAAGGGTATGAAGTCATCACATCCATTCCAAAATATAATCCACTGAATATACTCATGCATACATAGATAGAAAAACAACAGTCACATGAGAAAAACCTCTTTATCCAGCTAGTTTGTTCTCATGATTCACATTAAAAGAATAAACAAAGTTTTAGTATTCCAAATCTGAAATACTCAAAGATACCTAAAAATAGGAACTTCTGAATGATTCAAAAAGCACCCATGACGCTAAACCAAACACACTTCTTTTTTCTCCAGTTTAAAAACAAATTCTAAACTCTCTTGGCAGATCCTGCTCTGCACATCACCTTTGCCCTATGAAGTTTGATGCCCACTAATTTTCTGCTGAAAGCTGAATAAATATGTTTTTAGGGCAGCCAATGTGCTTGGAGGGTTCTGGCTGGCTATTGATATGAAGGAGCCAATTTTATCTCATTCCTCCTTTTTTTTTTGGTTGTTCCTGTGGTTTTGAGTAAGATTGTGTTAATATTTTGAAAGCAGTCCAAGCCCTCTTTTTACTTGAGTGATTATTTCCACAGCATTCCGTGCTTCCAGCTTTGTAAATATTTCCTGGGTACCTCCTGATGGTCATTCCTCAAATAATGTATGGTAAGCATGCCACATTTCCTTTTTTGTAACTAGGAGGTCTCTAGCTAGATGTGGAATAAAATTACTCCAAAGTCAGCCCTGGCTCAGTTTCAAAGTTATTTCTTACCTCCACACAGCTTTCTCTTCGGTATTCAACAAACATTTGAATTTGTCCAGATTTTGAGATCAGACTCAAGGATTTTAAATGTTATTTTCATTCACACTCCAAAAGATAATGGATCTCTCTACTTTAGAAAGACTTTTACTACAAATTTTCAACCAGCTCAAGCTTTAACCTGATAAAAATCTCCCTGAGGTGAAGACCTTTGCACTGGTATTTATCCCTCACAGTTGATCTGAAAATATTTGAGACTAGCCTCAACTTAATATTTCTGCTGAACGAGGCTTGGCCTAGAAAGTCAGTGCTGAATTTCCAACAGAAGGTTTGAATCATATAACAGAAGTTCAACAGAAGCGGTCAAGATCAAAACAGTAACCAGCCCCCCTGCAAGGAAAGCGTTGATTGCATGTGAATCACATCGGAATCACATGTGATTTTGCCATTGCCACTCATGGAGGTTGGCTGAAACATTTTAAGGGAGTTCACTGAGTATGTTAGGTGCAATGCAATGTACAGATGAAAAGAACTAGCTTGTCAGCTGGCCAAAAAGACTAAATCTCTGGTTTTCAACTCTCTACTGAAAACTCTGCCTTAACCAATGCAACCACATAGTTTTTAGTTTTGTTTTGTTTTTTGGTTGCTTTTTTTTTTTTTTTTTGCATTTCCACTTGGAAGACAAAGAGAAGACCCTCTCTCCAACTTTTGAAGCAACATCAGCAAGCCAAGGCACTGCAGTGTTTTAATTGATTCACTTGGGAGGCACCGAGATTGGAATTCCTGATTTATGTTAATCATTGGCAGAAAATTCTCTTTATATTGGAGAAGCCCCTCTTATTCCACCCTCGCTTAATGTTGTAACAGGGAAATATACATGAAAGTGATTAGCATTTATGTTCTTGACTTAACTTGACTTGCATAGAAAAAAATAAATTATTCTTAGTAAGCCAGTTTAAATTTTACCACTTCTATTTTAAGATGAATTAAGTAGCTCAGGCTTTTGAAAGGCACAGACAAAGGCTGTGTATTCATCACTTCTACTCTATAGTCTCAGAGGCTACAAGCAAAACTTTGGGGGATTAAAAGAATCAATTAAAAAGAGGTTTAAAAAAGTAGATAATAAACCCAGAAGTGGGAAGATTTATCCCATGATGTTCCAAGAAGCTGAAAGGAACTAACTTTTTTTTCCTGTAGAAAAATAAGACTTGATCTTGCTGTGTCTCTCTTTAGACAGAGACTTAACTCCGAAGTTCACCAAGACACCTTACAACAGAGAGACAGCCACTAGCAAGTGGCATGGAGCAGTAGAAGAGAACTGGCCAAGGGGCAGAGTTGGTGGTGAGCACAGGAGGACCACACTCCACGTCTTGCGTGCTTTGCCTTGCACTAGCCTCTAGCCCGCTCCCCTGGGCTAATTGCCCCTTACCAGTTCATGTACATTCGCTGTGCCAGACTGTATAGAAAGAACTGAGTTCACCTGTTCTAGTTCTACTCATGGAAACATCAGTGTAAAATAGGCCATGAAAACAAATAGGTCTAGACCAATGTAAGACAGGTGCAGGTATATCTGCATCTCAAAAACCAAGAGGGTCACATTAATGAAAGAGCATGTCTCTAGTCACCTGGGGTCACAGCCATACTGAATACAGCATTTTTTCTAGTAGCACAGATTCTGCCCTACTGACATCCCTAACGTAACATAAACAATAATTCAGCACTCTTTCTTCATCGTTTATTTTATAATGTATAAAGCTATAATTATACTTGTGCCATATGGTGTAAAGATGGGTGGGAGCAGCAGAACCAGATCTGATAAAACAAGCACTCTTTTGACTGCCTGCTACAAAGGGAAGCGAGGAGCTTGAGGCTACACAGTGAGGAGCTCGAGTCCCTCGGGATTCATGAGGACCTGGTCACTTCAGGGGAAGAAACAAGCCAGACTGAGCCCAGGCTGATTTCTCCTGCAGTGGTAGGCAGAAGTTATGAAGGGGCTGGGGGATTCCTGAAGCATCTCCGATCTGGGAATCAGGAGGTGTGTTATAACGAAAAGTGTTCAATCCAGACTGATTCTTGTGATTCCTCATTTCTTCTCATAATGGCCACTCTGCCTGAAGATTCATTCTGAACTAATGCACAGTTCTCTGCCTTGCCTGTCCTTCAGCTTTTTGAGCTCATCGCATTCTTCTACTAACTCCAGTCCACTCAAGGAAGAGATTATTTATCAGTCCTTTCTCCTTCTCCCAGTTTCTTTCCTCAAAAGGTTGTTCCACATAGTTTAGTTCTTATGTCTTCCAATTTTGCCTGCAATATTGTATTTTAATTTTAACTATGTCTGTATGTCCCAAAGCCCTAAGGGAGAAGAGGACACCTGAGCTTGAAAAATTCAGAGCTTTTACAATCCTACCCATTTTGTATGTCATTCATTCCAACATGCTGAAGAACCATTTTCCTTTAATAGGGTTTTAGGAACCTGAAGAACCTGGATGGGACAGATTAAATGGAATTGCTTCATTTCTAATAAGCCAGGCATAGTGCAAATTGCTCTGCGAGTCTTTCATTCAGCACTTATTTATTGTTCATAATTCAACTCCTTCTGACAGAGAAGGGCATGATAGAGCTAATTTAATATTTCCGTGGTCAGATTCCATTCATATTTGAGTGAAATATCAGTAAATAAAACTGAAGAACCATTTATTAGGCTTCCAAAATTGTCACAGGTTAGGTTATCAAACACATTGTATGCCGACAGCATGGAAATTAATTCACAATCTTGCTCACCAGACAGTGGCCAGGGAATCATTCAATACAGGTGACTAGTGCTTTTGAGAAGCCCTGTGTTCTTTCAAAAATACAGTTTGCTTGAAAAGTCCAGCGGAGACTCACATGAGAATCATGTGAAAATTGCAATTTAAGCAGTTCTGTTTAATGGAGCAGAGCAAAGATGTTTGGTTGGAATGGAGGGGGGAGAAAGTGAATTTGGTTTGTGGAAAACATGGAACAGATTTGGGTTCAAACAATTTCGGGGCTAAAAAAAAAAAAAAAAAAGGGAGGGAAACCCTTCCCAAATCCTTCCTTTACCCCAAAGTGAAATTCCATCTCAGCGTTTACAACTTGAAGCAGAGTCTTTATTTTTCATTTTTCCCCACAGTCTTACCTAGCTCCATGAGCATATAACAACAAGCTACTGCTGAGTCCTGGCTCAATGGGAATGAGCCTGGAAATGCTGGGAACTTTGATTTGGGGTCATTGCTTGCAGGTCCTGCAGGCTGCTGGCTTCCAGCAAGTTCACTAGGATTTACTGAGAGTCAGAAACCTAACAGCACTAAATAAGGGCACTTCGAAAAGGTTAACAAAAACATAAAGACTCCTTCAGTCACTTCTAGAACTGAAGTAGACCTGAACTGGCACTGAGTTTCAGAAATGATGGGAGAAAGATTTCCTTCCCTCCAGTCCACACGTTGTCTTAGCTTCCTGCAGTATAAAAATAGAAAATTATGGAAATCACATAAAAGAAAGCTTGATTTCACAATATTTCCAGCTGACTCTGGTAGTTTTAAGAATATTGTGTAGGTTGCTAAGCTATTAGATGTGCATCTAGTCTGACCCTTTGAAGTGCGCACATCTTTAATTCAAAGTGAGGCAGAATTTAACAATGTGATTTACTTAAATTGCCTGTATTTTGAATTCTCAAGGGCCATACGCCCCATTTAACAGGAATGCCACTAACGAAGGGTGATACACTGTTTTTGAGCCTGGAAGACACCAGAAGTCTCTCAAGGCGGAAACCATGGACTTATACTACCTAAGAACTAGTACATCAAGATTTTCTACTTTAAAACTCATTACAAAATAAAGAAGTTTGCAGAGAAAATAATGCAAGCAAAGGAAATAAAAGGAGGATAGAAAGTACAAGAGGTAGTCAATTAGATGTTTTAGCTGAACTCATGATTTTGGGACAGGATTTACTCCAATGTATGTGCCATTCACTGGAATGTCTTAGTCCATCTGCAGTTAGTGCTATTTGCCAAATCAAGTCATGCAAAGGACAGGCAGGGAAGGATCACTCTCTGTAATACAGTACATCAATCAAAAGGGTTATTTTCATGGGCTTGGTCTCTAATCAAGCAGCAAATCATTCTCCAGTTTTGCTATCAAGGACCATTACTTTTAGGAAGTGCTTAATCTGAAAAAAATGCATCTATTTGAAGCTGCAGGGTGTCTGGTAAGATATACTGAAGACAGAGGAAATGAAATATGTGCCACACAATTTACCCTCTCTATAGCATTTTATGAATAGCTTATTTGTGAAGAGAGAGTAAGTTGCTGGCAAGACAGGAGAGTTTTCACTTTCTATTTGTCTCATGTGTTGAGTTATAACAAAGGTCATTCCTGCACTTCAATTATCTTGGAGTGCCATTTTTGATAGGGGAATTTTCAAATTATATCTAAGGTGCCTCAAATATTTGAAAAAGGCTTCAGGGTACATGTGCCTTTTAAATTTAAGTATGTAGATAAAATTACTGTTATGTCTGTGTGTAATAGCATTTTCCCATCAAAGCCACGATAAAAACCTATAAAGCCTCAGTCTCGCACCATCCAAACGAGGCTGTCCTCCTATAGGCAGACAGTGCATCCTCCTAAAGGCAAAACATCCCTTCCGGGTGATGCTGCCATTTGAACATGTCAGCTGTGTTGGTGCTAGTGGGAGAAATTCATTCACCACATCCGCTTAGCCTGAGAATAGTGACTTGGGACATCCCCAGCCCATGGACTATATACACATACAAGGCAAAGAAACATGCAGCAATATCAAGGTCGACTCTCAGTTATGCCCAAAACTAGCTCAGTACTCCTTCACCTGACACAGTTTGCATCTTGCAAACCTCCTAAACCAAATAGCTGCAATGTTCAGAGAGCCTGCAGGAGCTGCTGGGACAGATTAGCCTGCAGCAGCTTTTGGAAATGAGCAGTGAAATGAGAACGGAGATGGACACAGTATTTGTCTCATCTGAAAAATGACTCAGAGTGAGTTTTGCTTTCAAAGACAGATTTGAGTAGTCAAAACAGGCCAAAATACCCTCATGTGCTCTACCTGGCTTCCTGATGCTTTCCGTGGTAGGAAAACAGGATGGAGTACAGACATAATAGACCCAACAAGGCTTCACGCTGGAACTTCCAAATTCCTGTTTTCGATGGTTGGGTGTTGTTAATCATACCTTACTCCACAAGTGATGCCACTGAAATTCATGAGAGCACTACTAAACAGACTATTATTTTGTGACCAAGCAAAAGCTAAGAGAATAAGAATACAATGGATGAAACTAGCATAGTCCCTTCTTGAACAAATCTCCTCTTCCTCATCCTTTCATCCTTCTTCCACATTTTAGGGGAAGTATTTTACTACAAAGTGTTCCTAACTGTTTTCACACTGAAAAAGATGCAGTTGCTATTTAATGACTCGCATTAGTAACCATGCTTTGTTATACATAACGTACAGATGATACAGAATTGCTTTGTAATGGCCATTCAAAATGTGATCTAGATAATGAAACACATGCTAGATGAATGTGCCTTAATGTGCACTCTCTGCTGCCAGCCGCTCTGTCTGCTTGTGCCTGCTAATTCCTAGCAGTATAAGGAAATGCCTTTACTAAGTCCCCATCAGCTGTGCACTTACTTATAGAAAAAACCCAGAGGAAACCAGGTTTTGTATACAGCTGAGTGCAGACAATCAACAAAGCGTATTTTTCTTTCTCACATATTTGTTTCAATTAGAGCTTATTGAATCATCTTTGCAGCCCCAGAGAGAGCTCAAGCAATCATCAGTGTGGCTCAGGAGGTAATTCAGGATGCTGTCTGGAATATTTGTCCTTTTTAATCATCTGCCACACACTGCTCTTTTAGGATGTTGTCACTCAGAGACTGAAGAACAAAAAAGAATACTAAAGTGAAAGGGTGTCTGTCTGAATGCGGCAATTCCCTGCATAAAAATGAGTCCCATTAACAGGAAAGCCCAACCTATCTCCAGGCAATATTTCAAGTCCTTGTCTGTCTATAACCTCAGAGGAATTTAATTCCCTTATATTATTTAAATTATACACTAGAGGGAGAGAAATTACGATGTACTGGCCATTTAAAATACTTTCCTTTAAATATATAATTAAAAGAGCTAGCAGCCCCTTCTAATAGCAATGTCATCATGGGAATCTAAAAAATTTCTGAGCTTATTGGCATTTGAAAGTGTCATTTAGCCCTACAGACTTTGGTAAGGCACTTGCAGTCTCATTCAGCAAAACACAAGAAGGTATTAATATACAGGCATGCAAAATCAGTAAGTGAAATGACAGCAGACCAAGAAAAGGCATGAGTCGTAAAGGATTATATAGAGAGCTTGCACACTCCTTAATTCAAAGTATTAATCACATTCAACAGCTACATACTTCTTAAAGCAGGTGTGTCCAGTGCATGCTTGAAAAACCCAGGGCACCGAATCTTTGGGCCAGATTTTTATCTCAATTACCTGACTATAAATATGAAACAGCTTGCTTTTCTCAAAGGTATTATTCCCCTTTATAGGTTAGAAGCAGTTCTGCCAGAGCAATATACCCTTTTAAAAGTCCCTTTCTGAATTCAGAGGTATTTCAAACTAACTAACTGGATATCAACTGTATGGCTAAGAACCTTCTCAGGTAAGTAGAAGAACCACTGGTAATGTACTCTTAACTACATATTTCCTGGAATATTCCTTTCATTTTTTTTTCTACAGCAAGTGCCTTTTTCTTTTATTCTACTGTTCTGTACAAAATACCACTTCTGAAACCCATGACAGTTCAGCAATATATTAACTATATCCTATTATAGAACTAGAAAACCATGAATGCTAAGACATCAAAATTTCTCCTCAAAATAGCAGGAAAAAAATACATGTCCTGAAATGGTACAAAATATCTGCACAAGAGTTTGACCCAAAAGAATTTTAAAAAGAAGAAAATACACAACAGTCAAGAAGCCTAATACCTTTTGGTTTGTCCATATATATGTTTATGAAAAAAAAGAAAAAAAGTGTTTTTTTTTTTCCAAAAGGAAGGCCGTGCAGCATTTCCAGCAAGTATATTTATCATTTTGGGGTCATATACATTGCTTGATTTTATTTAGGGTAATCTTAAGCAAAAGGTTAGACTCATAAGGGATTCAAGCAACCCCCAGAGAATAAGAAGCGCAGTACAGCTCCAGAGCAGCACATGTATTAGAGAAGCAGATGACCTGATTTCAAATCTGCTCTGTCCCTGGAGAGCTGTGTAGCGCCCAGAGGATGGATGTGATTTATTTACTTGCGTATTTATACTCTCAGGAAGCAAACTCCAAACATGGACCATTCCCAATATTTCTGAAGTGCTTCTTTCCGTGTCTACTAAGGGATGAACGCACATTGCAGGAGCAGCATGCTTCTGTCAAAAGTCAATCGACCAAGAGACACAACTCCATGGCAGAGCAGGAGTCATGGAACTAGCTGCTTTCCAGCTGAGACAGCACAGCTCACTGTGATATACTGCTGGGTAAATGAACCCAACACACAACACGAAAAGGGGGGCACCCAAGTTTACTGGTAAAGAACAACCTGAGGAACAAACACAGTAAGCAGAAAACAAAAATTTTAATCTGTCTTTTCCATGCCTAAAACTGAAACAAAAGAATAATGGAAATAACTGACTTCAGAAGGTGAAAAATAAGCTCATCTAATCCATTGTGCTGCAGCACATGCATCCCGATAAAACTCCTACAACTAGCTGAAAGGAGATTGTAGTGAGGTGGAGGTCTGTCTCTCTTCCAGAAAAACTGCTGACAGGACAAGAGGAAATGGCCTTAAGTTGTGCCAGGGAGGTTCACGTTAGATCTCAGGAAAACTTTCTACGTGGAAGGAGTGGTGAGACACTGGCACAGGCTGCTCAGAAAAGTGGTGGAGTCACTGTCCCTGGCAGTGTCCAAGGAAAGTGTAGATGAGGTACTCAGGGACATGGTTTAGCAGGCGATGGGTGATGAGTTTACTGTTGGACTTGATCATCTTGAAGGTCTTTTCCAACCATAATGACTCTATGATTCTATGCCTGACTCCAGTAGACAGAGGCTTAGATGTCTCCTTTCCACAAAAAGGACTCTTCCTTTTAAGGAACTCCCAGGGGGATCCCTGGGACACTGCTGAGGCTTCACCTCTAAATTTAGATGCTTAGCTGAGGCACCCATTTCCTCAGCCTCCTCAACGTGCGGTGGAGAGACGGGGCACATCTGAGATAAGAATTGCCTTCGGAGGCGCCTGACTCTCGCAGCTGGCTGCAAAGAGAAAATCAGCTTTTTTTTATGCCTGGTAATGAGGTTGATTCCAGTCCCTTACACTATTTTTGTTGTTGTTAGAAACGCAAGCCTTTGAAAAAAATTGCAAAAATTGGGGAAGACATCTATGTACAAGTATGCATGTAAGTATGTGTCGTCTCATAAGAAAGTAAAATCTACCCTCAAAATAAATGAGGGGCCCCTACTTGAAACATTAAAGAAATTAGCACTAGTGTGAGAAACACGGAGGATCTGTTTCCAGAAATTAAATCACAAGCCTATTAAAATCTAAAAGTCCCAACAAATATTGCAGAGGAACCCAGACATTCACAGCAACATTTCCTGTGTAGGTAATGCAAAGTTCCTTGCTAATTCTTTTACGGCATGCATTGAGAAACAAGCTCCTTTTCCCCAGCTTTGCTCTGTAACAACACAGGAAAAGCTCATGATGCAGCAATGTTGTTTTCCCTGGAGCACACTACATTTCCAGCACTCTCTTCTTCTCCAGCTCTCCAAGACTGCTCATTTATAAATTACAGAGACTGAGACTGAGAAACTCAGCTATGCTACGTTGAAGGAAATTTCCTTTCCTTTTGGCAAAACTCAGTAACAGGCTTGCAGATCTACACCCATGTAACTCAAGCTAAACTCTTCATACTCCAGGAATTTGGAATCTACATAATCAAGCTGTGCTTTGAGCTCTGACAGAGAAGCTAGTGCACGAACTCACAACTGGCTAAGATTTCAGTTTAGTTTTCATATTGCCGAACTTAAACAAACTTGGGAGGGAAAAAAAAAAAGGCTGAAATGGCAAAACCATTTAAAAAAAAAAAAAAAAAAAAAAAAAGGAAAAAACTTTTTTTTTTTATTCCCAAGAGTACAAATCTCAGAAAAGCACAGCTAGTAAAGATCAGACATGAATGACTACAGGGAAGGGCTTGCATTCTTCTCACAATTACAAATGGGTAAGTCTCAAATACTTTTGGGGCTGTACTTGGATAAAGCGCCAAGAGGGTAAATGTTTATTTAAGCCTATGTCAAACAATTTGAATTTTTTCAGTATACAAAACTAAGCTAGAATGTCGTGAGTAAGTGAAGACCGGGACATTATGATATTTCCTTCTCAGATGAAATGGAGTGTTGTTTTACAAATGCAGTTTGGGTGTTGATTAAAAGTGGGCATAAATTCAGGTGCATTCTTCATTCGCATGGATACTTTCCCTCCCTGAGGTTAAAACCTGGCTCTTTAAAAAACATATTACCACCCTCCCCTCCCCAAAAAAAAGGAAAAAATAAAGTAACAATAAGGATGCCACAAAATCTAGCTGACACCACAGTGGGAAGGGTTGCCTTTAGCAGACTGGCTGTTTGCACGGCTGGCAGGGCTCTGCTTGGTAATAGCCGTTTCTGAGAGGTGAAGAGGTACTTGAGAGAACCTCGTCTAGCAAGTGAGACACCTGAGATTGCAGAGCAATGTCTGAGAGGAAGGAGGAATGCCAGGAAAGTGTTGGAAGGAAGCAGTGAGCTCTGGTGGCTGGACAGAAGCTGCTGAGTGCACAGGAGCTAGCAGAGAACCTGCAAAAACCCAAAAGGCAGCACAGTAAAGCAGGAGGGCAGCACAGGAGCTAAGCACTGGCACAGGCTGCCCAGGGAAGTGGTGGAGTCACCGTCCCTGGCAGCATTTAGGAAACGGGTAGATAAGGCACTTAGGGACATGGTTTGGCAGGCGTGGTGTTAATGGGTTTACGGTTGGACTTGATGATCCTGAAGGTCTTTTCCAACCATAATGATTCCATGATTCTATGATTCTGTGATTCTATGGAAGCAAGGGTAAAAGCAGGTCTGTGAGTGTTTGCTGCTCTTGCCCAAGCACCAGTATGATAGGCAGATACGCAGGGTTTGCTGAATGCCTGCACTGCTGCTTGTTCCCACGTTCTCTGCAGCAAGGACTCTGCATAAGGATTATGAACAATTGTACCACAGCAGCACTCTAATGTAGCAAGTGTCTTCTCCTATGCAGCAATACAGCTGCACTATTTCATGTTTCTTATCCTCCACCCTCTGTATCTTAATCAAATGCTTTCTATTTCCAAGAAAAATCCTTGGAATCCAACAGAAGATTTGCATTTGGGCTGCTTTGCCCTTCTACTTTGATTGCCTGAATGACAATCTTTCAATAATTATGAAGCTGTAAATTAAATTTTCAAAATTTTAATGCCTACAGAGAAAAAAAATGCTTCATTTTATAGGATCCTTTCTTCATAAATTAAGCTAATGTCAACTCTGGAGCTTTCTTACAAAAAGAGAAAAAAATCTTTTTCATGAAGAAGTATATTTCATCAAAACTACAAACTTGTTTAACCATTTCCCACCAAAAAGACAAAAGTTTTCCCCAGTTAATATTCTGCCAATTAAGGACTAATGCAGGAACAGTTCTGTGAGTAATGTACTTGTCAAATAAAGCATTTAAAAACCCTATCATGATCATATCTATAAAGAGTACATATCCACTGCATGCCAAATCAGATTCAGGAGGGAGTTCACCTTCCCATCCACCCAGGGCCAGGACTAACAAATGAATGAGCCCATCTCCTTCCAGAAAGCAAATACAGTCTTTTCTATAATGTCATTTGGACAAACGCTCCAACTTCTGTTCAAACAGTTTATTTATTTGTAAGTTTGGATAAGGTGACGAGCTGTCAGCTTCAGAAATGGAAATATTCTTTGCATCCACAGAACAGGTCGCAGTTAGCTATAGCCTTCAGGAATTGCTGTATCAACATGCTTAGAACTTTCTTCCTCACACTGCAGCACTGTGAATTGCACTTGTTATCACCAACTTTTCACTATGTTACTGCTATTGGCATTAGACTGTGTATTCTTTAGGGCGGAGATTTCTATAACTGACCTATGAAGTACCTGCTCCATAGCACTGATAAAAAGGATGCACAATGACTTGTGCTCTGAGATCCTCAGAAAGGTGTCAGGAGAAGCACAAGTGCGTCCACGTGTAACAAGAAAGTTGCTTTGAGCGATACCCAGGTTTGCTGATCAAGCCAAATAATCAACAAGGACATTCTGTTTTTATGCCTCAATAATTAAAGACCAATAAATTTCACAACCATCCCATGCTAAAAGCAAGTAAATATAGAGTTGCTTATGTGTAAACTCGCTCCTTCCACCTGAGCAGACACTGCATCAACAAAACGGTGCAGGCAGACTCCACAGCTTCAGCTCCTGAGCAGCATCAAACCCTGCACCCCCATTCCTCACTGTCTGGGTGAAGCCGAGGTGCTCCAGTATCTCGTGGATCCTGAAGGCATATTTGCCCTTTCTTCTCTGCTGCTCTGCCTCTTTTTTATTCCTCAGCTGCCTCTGTACTCCTCTTAGTGCTTGCTGAATTGATTCAAATGGCTAAGTGAGCAGAAAACTATTTGCTTTTGGGGGGGTTAGTGTTCCAGTCCAGTGGACTGGCTCAACTGTATCATACAATTGCACCCCAAAAGGCAAAACCTCACTGTCAACTTCACCATTAAATATGTTACGTCATCTTACTAGCTTGTTCAATATAAGAATGGCCATATTGCGTCAAAAGTCAGCTTACCTCATATCCCCTCTCCAGTTTGTACAGGGTGGGTATCTAGAGAGACAACCAGCGCAAACACCACAAGAAGACAGTAAGGGAAAGCACCGTCCTAAGATGGAATATGAGTTTAAATGGTCACAGGTAGCAGCCCATGCTATCAACAATATGAAGTCTAAATGGGCATATTGAGGGAGACTACGCTGGCACCTGAACAGCAGATCCTGAACAAAAAGTGCTCAGAGGAGGTCCAGAAGAAGTTTGATGTGTAGAAAGAAAAACACCAGGTTCAGGGTCCTGCTCTCAGAGTAGCAGTTCCTACAGGGAAAGCTGCCTGCCTGGGCTATAGGTCTGTATTCCACAGGGCAAGAAATAAGCATCTGCTATGAGAAAGCCCGAGGCCTGGAGAAGCAAGTCCTCATTTAAAAAGCTCAACCAAAACACTAAATAAAATCCTAGAACCAGGAACTCAAAGACCACAACCAGGGATTAGAAGCAGAGGCCCATTAAAAGGAAATAAACAAATAAATAAATAAATAAAAGTAAGACAAGTAACGGGACAAGAGTTTTGGTGTCATCACCATTTACACATCTTCTCCCTAATGCATCTTCCCCGTAATGCATGTTTGGTTCCTTTTACTGTATTGTACAGAATTGTGTGATTGTTTTTACTCCCGAAGCTCCTAACAAGTTATTTTTGATGTAGTTTTAAGCCAGGAATGATAGTCCTGAGCTCCAAATGTGCTCCAAATTGTGACAGCAATGAAACATCCTGAGCAGAAATGAGCACTGGGGGGGAGAGGCAAAGCAATTGGTGTTTGCAAGAGGTTCTTTACTCAAGCTACAAAAATGAGAGTAAAGCAATGTGCCATCTGTGTCAGCTCAGAGTGCACTCACTGTGTATGACTTCTCAATGATATTAAATGGATGAGATATTTTTAGTTTACACACTTCCTCTTTCTGTGACGGTTCAGAAAATCCCCTGCAGTCTTAGGAAAGTTATTTTACTGCAGTATAGTTTAATGGCAATCCAGTGAGCATTGCATGAGCTACAATGGGACTGACAAAAACAATAACACCACCATTTGCCAATCGGAATAATTTTCTTCATGCCCTTGACAAGTCCACAGTAAGTTCATCAACATATTCAGAGCTACAGTTTGGAGGCAAAAATGCCATATCTCAGGTTTTGCATGCACAAGTACCAGTCACTTTTACAGTACGACCATCTGTTTTTCCACATACAGGCATTACAACTTCTAGAAGCCCACTAAAACACTAAGCCATTAAAGTTCCTTGTAGCTTTAGACCATCTGCTTCTTCATCCCAAAGGTTTCCCTTTCCACCTTCTACTTTTTTTTCCTCTAACCAAGGATCAGAATTAAAAAAAAAAAAATCCTCCTGAGGATTTTTGATGAGGAACATGCATCTTTCAACACATGGTTCAAGTCTGTGGGTGCAATTATATCAGCCTAAAAAAAATTTGGGACAAATTGTGATTAAATTAAACATTTCACAATTACATATAAAGGTAACGTGACATAGGATGCTTCTGGGAACACATGCAAAGGCTCAAAACAGCAGTATAGTAGATTCACAGGGATTTTATCAACAAAGAGCTTTTCTCCTATTCATTCCTTTAGTAACAATCTGTCTTAAAGGAGAGCATAAAAATGTGTAGGCCCCATGGCATCTCGAGAGAAACCACAGCTTTGTTTATATACTTACTATTTAGATCCCCAGTGATAAATATCTTATGGATTATCATTTTTTATGCCTGAGTTCACTGTACTCTCCCACTGAGAAAATATTCTGCCAATCAACAGAGGTCCTGTTTCTGCTTTGTCTTGTGCCAATTTTCTTCCACAGTGCCAAATCTAGAGCTAACAAATTATAGAAAGGAGAACAGATGGGCATGCAACTGCCCAGAGCTATGGAGATGCTGAAAACTATTTTTAACAATTTAAAAAAATATGAATGGTTTATACAGGGGATTTGGGGCCCTGACGTATAAAAGGTGAGACAGTCACAATGAAATCCTTCAGACATATAATTTGCACCTGCAATTAAGATGATAACTTCTAGGTTGGCTCAGTTCAACTTAAATATAAGAGAAGAGCAGGGAGTAAGTGCTCTACTGAGTCCCCAGAAATCCTGCATATAAAAATACCAGCTGGATCCTGAATCTCCTGCTGAATGCTTGAACAAAGCACTATCACTGCTGGCTAGGCAGCACCCAGCATGGCCACGTCCTCCTTTCAGCCTTGTTTCTTATCTGGGGCTTGGGATTCTCTAAGAAGTCCCATGCTAAGTCTCAGTAATACATTAGCTGCAGGGAGCACAGGCACGTAAGAGACGTGGATACCCAAAGTTTCACTCAGCTACAAGCCAATTTTGCTCTAGCGGACATCAGCCTGAAAGCAGTTTACCTGATCGTTGGTTCTGTGCATTTACTGATGTATTTTTCACAGTATGAATGTTGCATGGTTGAGGAGGTATTACATGTATTCCTATTTTCAGTGCTTGGTTTCTAACACCATCTCAACCTCTCGAAGCAGCAGCAGCTTCCCCACATGCAAACTGTGTAAATGATAGATTAAGATTCAAAAAACCTGAAAATAAGAATTATTTGCTACCAACACACAAATCAAACAGTTGGGAAGGGCAAAAAGAGAGATAAACACATAAAGTATATTACTGTGCACAGAAAGCATGCAAGAAGAATAAAAAATTGATAGGAAGAAAAGTTTTCCGTACTCAGTGAAGTAACACTTTAAGCGTACCAAAGATTTATGTCAAATAAAGATATGGATATAAAATACTGTTTGTATAAACCAGATCTGCAAAAAATAGCACTTCTGGGTCTGGATAGGCAATGCATTAAGGATTAGGTGCAATCTTATAAACTTGGATGCTTCTCCAAATGCATTAGTTCTCACCAGTATTGCAACAAAGGTAATTAAACCTGGTGAGAGTTCTTATATACGCTCATTGACTTTTTTTTTCAAGATTATATTGCTAGACCTTTTCTTTCTCTAGTGCCAGAGATGTATCAACACCTTTAAAAAAGAAAGGCTGTAAAAAACAGTAATGTCCCGAACACAGTTAATTTAACACCTCTTTTGCTTAATTGATTGGGAAAGCCATCCGCTTTCAACCTAGACAATATGACTTCTCTAGCATCTCTACTGTTCATTAATAAGTAGCAAGTGAACAGGTAATACGGGCAACTGCAGAGCAGGCTGCCTTTGGGGGCAGAGCTGGATGCAGATGTGCGCTCTGCCCAGCGTCCGGCCACCGCACACCTCCCGTGCACGGCCCTTTGCCACCCTCCCAGGCAGCGCATGCCTTGGGAAGAGAAAGGAGCTCCTGGAAGCGCCTGCCAGCCTGGCAGAGCGCGCGCGCCTGGGCACTGAGGGCAGTTTCATGCCTGGTGAAGCGGAGTCACATCCAGGCTGCTGCCAAAGGAGATGGTCCATGTCTTCCCTACAGACCCTTTTTTCTTTTTCCAGCCTTGCCTTTTTTTTTGTACCCATTAGCATAATCATCCCAATTCCAGATTTAGTTGGACTAAAAAATAATCCCTTTTCTGCTTTTTGCTTTATGGCATTGGTTTTCAGCCAGATTATCACTACAGGCAGTTCTGTTACTGATGCCAGTATCTCACAGGGATGTGATAACCCAGTTATCAACTACTTATTCTAAGAATAAAAAGCATGAAAAAACAAACGCAAGGCATTACTTGCTACCACAAGCATGAAACTGTTTCCTCTAGCCACATCAGCATAGGAAGTGTTTCCATTTGAAAATGTGTTAGCTAATTTGTTTTAACTAATGTGATTTTAAGCCTCACTTGACATAAGTGTGGCTTCCCCAGTGGTCTAGCCACAAGCAAGCTACCTGTTTTTAAATAAAGCTTGTCCTCACTTGTCTCCTACATTCCTCAAGTCTTCCTGATTTGCACATGCAAATCTGACTGACAGGCTGAGCACACAAATTTAGTATTCACTTTAGGAGGAGATAAACAGGATGTGCCAGCTCTCGGATGCTTCTAGACAGCATCTCACCGGTGGGCTCAGGATAAAGCATGACCCATATGAAGAGACCCATAAACAACCACTGCAAAGTCTCAACAGAGGCTAAATGTAATATGTTCAGGCCAAATTACGTTTTCCAAATGGAATTTTCTAAATGGACTAAGCTTCAGACCCCTTTGCGGCCCCAAGCTCCTTGCGTGCCACCTAAGCTTTCTCCTCACATTCTCCCAACACAGAATTGACACTATGGGATCATTTAGTGCAGTGTCCCCAAAGGCCCTTGCACTGCTGGGGCCTCAAGCCTCTAGAGTCCTTATAATATTCCAACAGGTAGCTTCCCTCTGCCAGTAAAAAAATGCAGTAAAAGGACAAAAATCAGGATTCTGAGCTTATGTGGGAAAGGACTGTGTGCTGGGAGACATGGAGGGGGCAACATGGATGCTTTTCCCATAATGCCAGTGGGAATAGACCTGCCTGATTTCAGCAGAAGATGGGGGCTCCTGCCTCACACGGAGCAGACAGGGAGGTCGGGCATCTTGGGGTGAGGAGACATGCTTGCCCCTCTCCATCCTCACATGAAAGGGCCACAGAATTGAAGGCGGTTTGTCTTCCTTGCAATGCACAGATGTTGCTAGACAAATCTAGCAATGAAACTTTCATAAATTCTAACGGGCTCTTCTGTAAAGCGCTGCTCTCAAAGGCTACAGAGAAAGGCTAAATGAGCCCTAGTCTTCATTCACAGCGCCTGAAAACATTCTCTGATTGTGCATAAAACCTGTCTTTATCACCCTCCTCCTCCATTAAAATGAAAACCTATGGCCTCCTACCACAGCTGATGATAGCTTTATATGTCATGGAGAGAGGGGGAGGAAGGGGAGGAGAGGGGGAAGAAAAAGAAAAAATGCCACCAAAAGGAAAGCTTGAAGACTACCAGCTGCACGTTCTTTAATTTCCATTAAGACGGGAACATTTGCATGACAGTCGCAGAGGCATAGCACTAGTTCCAAAGGCTGCTTAATGCAAAAAAAACAAAAAAAAAAACAAAAAAAAAGCCAACCTTTTATTTTAGCTGCCCTCACATAAAACTCAATCTGCACCCAACAGCAAGGTGTGAAAGAGGAAGGGCTACCCTTCGCTTCTACATTCGATAGCTCTTACCAGCCCTGTCGAGCACGAGGCGAGTGCCAGCAGGAGAGGGCTGAGCTCTGGGGACCTGCCAGCCTCTGTGTCCCGTCACCCCTCCCCTCCTGGACCCTTCTCTTCTCCAGCTGTAATTGCACGATGGGTGAAATCTGACTGCATTTTGATGCCACCTGTTGTAAAGTCCAAGAACAATATGCACCAAGACTAGCAGCTGTTTCCTATCCTGTGCTCATTTTTAATATTGTGAAGCCAGAATTCCCAGAGTATTAAAACAGTCTGATTTTAAAACAAAACATAAAGACATTGCTGCAATGCAATTTAACAGAAACCACAGAAGCACATGATCCACACTGGGTTTACTCTTTGCTACATAAAGATCATCTGGTGGACACATACAGAGGGACCCATTTGAACAGTCTCCCCAAAAAACAGTCACAGCCATGAAGAAGAGGTAGGATTTGGCAAATGTAATCTTTTTAGCAGAAAGGAAAGGTGCTCCAATTACGTTAATGCTGTGCTGGACTTTCTGTAGACACTGTCGTCCTTGAATAATACTAAGGATAAAATCCGTCCTCTAAACATTACCTGAGGTTTCCACTGAAGCAAGTACTTCACCTACACTATAAACTAATAGTCTTCCTCTTTTCACTGTGCTGGAGTATGCCTGAAGAGAACCAGCATGTATTATGCTAATGGTGCCTCTTCTCCCTCCTGAAAATATTCTTCGCTGTTTGTAAATTACGGTAGTAAATAAGTTCTCCCAATCATTTTCTGAAAACACTCCGCAGAAGAGAGTTGAAATCTATCAGCAAAAGAGACGTGAGAAGATTCCCCAATGAAAAACTGATAGCAGTAACAGCATCTTGCAGAGCCCTCATTATCACTTAGAGCCCCTTTAACATTTACTGTGACATTGAACACAGTGCCATCAGTCTGATCTGCAGCACAAAGATCAGTTCAAAGGTTAGGTCAGCCCATTTAACTCCCACACAAAGGCTCCAACATAAAACCCTACCCTGATTATTTATAGCATAAATCAAGGCACTGTCCAGAAAGACCAAACCGTCCCCAGCCTGCCTCAACAGGCCTTATCAATAGCTTGTTGTCTTGCCTTATGTCGGTCCTGCCTTTGCTGCAATAATCATGCAAATCAGCAGCAAGTCATGCAGACATATTTGTAATTTATGTGCCGAGGGTTAACCCAACTCCTCTGCTGAAAACTATGGAAGAAGAACTCTAGTGTAGCCGAACAAAATCCAAAGATGTCTGTAGTCAAACACCGCAATACTGTGAAACACAGTGAAATGCTGTAAAGACAAATTCTAACTCAGAATCAAAATTAAAATGGTGCTTTATCAGGACATGGACTGAGTTCATGCCACAGTGTCCTATCACTTAAACTATTTATATCACCCATATTTGTAATTTAAGTCTTTTTACAAGGAGTTAAGAAATCTTATCCCTCATTTTAACAGGAACTCTAGATTTTTATGGAGAAAGACACTCATTTGTCATTTTTATTAGTGTCTGTCACAGACTCTATTCATGTTTGAGATTATATAAGAAAGAAAAATCCTGTGCTGGTAATGGGCTGGATGGACAACATGATACAACGCTTAAACTGGGAATAGTTTTCAGCTATAGCCGTTCTTTGGAAAAAAAATGAAGACTCAGCATCACATAAATGTTTCATGAATTTGTATCAAATTTGCTGAATTGTTAGCTTCAGACAAAAGAAATCACTGACAAATGGAAAGGCTTCATTTTGATATTTTGAAAATGAAAGGTTTTGATTTTCTCATTTGAAGTTACTTCCGTATACAAATTTCCCTTATTTCTTAGAATATTTGAATTTGTTTGAAACCAAAATAAAACCCTTCATTTCGTGTCAACAAAACGTTTCACTCAGCCCAAAGCATTTTGGAGACTCTGGGGTGGAGTGGGCATTATCTTTCAATTCACTGAAAATTTCAGCCAGTTCCGTCTCAATTGGATATGAAACTTTTTCTTTTTTTCCGTTACAGACATGGGTAAACAGAAACCTCTGCTGTTCTCCATCCTCTGCTCCGTGGGTATTTTTCATATCCAGCATTTTGCATTCTGTGGAATAGTTTTGTTACAGGGAAGGTCTACTCAGCAGTTTAAATACCTTTTACTGATAAGTAAAAAAACAGTGTAATGCCTATAGAAAATACCAAGAAGATAGTTAATAGAAGATAGTTAATTACTATTTCTTCCAATTGATAATAGCTCCCCCTACTCCAAAGTCTAGAAGCTTAATCTTAAAATATTATTTTAAGTATGTTAATGGGATTCAAAAAGCCCTTAAAAATTACCCAACTTGGCAGCTGTAGCAGCTGTGGCAGTATCACATGCGGTGACCTTTCAGCATCATTCCGACTCTGAAGATCAGACTCATCTCACCCACCCATAAAAAGTAGGCATCTGGCTTTTATGGCAGCCCAGGGGCTGCCTCTCCAGGCAATGCAGAGCAATCAATCTTATCCTGGGATGGGTGTCCCAGACAAAGAAGGCAAATGGCCCTTTGGAAATGTCTATCACTAGCTAGTGACTATGGAGAGCATCTAGGCATCTGCATCCCCAAGTAGATAGCCCAGTTTTTAAGTGACTCTGGCGGACAGGGCAGAACCAGACCTCAGGTAACACGTCGAGATGAGCTGGGCCTACCGTGTACTTTGTCAGCTCTCTGCAGTGTCCTCAGGCCTTCCCGGAGAGGCAGTTTCAATTTTATGGTCAAGTGAACATCTCCAAGCAGGATCAAACCACAGGCTGTAAGGTCCTGGATAATAGGGACCTTTTCCTCCTGTCACTAGCTGTGTTATGAATGCTAGCAGCACGCAGGAAAGAAAAGACAGCAATAAATAATGTGTTTGTGTCTGACTCTTAAATTCCTAGGACCCAAAAGCAGTTCCCTGCTCAAGTTCAGCAGAAGACCACAGCGAACAGTATATACCTGAGGGACAGGTGTCCATACAGCTATTGCTTGTTTTTCTTCTTAGTGACCTAAGAGCTTTTAAAAGCAACTTATTGAAGCCTGTGAGTCCTTAAACGACACTCCGTCTACGCTGCACACTCCACATTTCCAGCGCATGTCTGCTTGCCCGCCAGCTCTCCTCCTGTCCCAGAGCCTGGCCAAGAAATCTGAGAGGACTTGCGCAGGACTGGTGTTTCTTTCACAAGGAAGCAAGGCAGAAGCGACAAGAACGATGCTCGAGCTCTGCTCTGGCTACATGTTCTCCCAAGAATCCCTAAGCCTGGTCAATTCTGTCCCTAGCTTTGGTGACAGCCTGCTGCCTGCTGTACCTTTGCATACCTCCCTGAGCAAAACCCACTGCATCCCCGGCAGCGCTCCCCCATGTCCCGCACCAGCTCTGCAGCAGCCCCCCTAGCCACCTGGTTTCTCTAAGTGTCCTTTAATGGTCAGCATCTCTTCTGGCCCCTCATCAAGTGAGAGTAATCATCATCAGGCAGTCTGGAACCAGGCAAGGATATTCCATATTTCATATGCCAGGAATCAGCATTTTTTCTTATGTTTCCCCAAGCACTCTGGACAGTTTTGATACTAAGTTCTGATGGCTGTTGTTTTAGCTCCTGTTAGATTCCCCTTAGAGTTGCCCTGGATTTAATCATTGGAACAAGGCAGAATAGCATCACCCAGGTCATCTGAAGTGCACATTGCATTATTTTAAAAAAACAAAACCAAAAACATATTATGCTTTCTCTCACAGAAAGCACTTCTGGACACATTTCCATTTACTAAAAGAAAAAAGGAGAAAATTGTTAGTCTAAAGACAAAGACAAAGCACAAATCTGTTCTTCTGTAAATAAAAATCTTCCTAATATATCACTTAACAGAGGAATTTTGGTTTGTGTCAAATTGAAATAAAAAGACTATTACTACACTAGAAAATATTTTCAAAGTTTTCTCTATTTTCACTGCTTTATTGCAGATTTCTTGTATCTAAGTAAGATTTTTTTTTCTGTCCTATTACTTTACTTCAGAGCACACTCAGAAGTCTGCATTAGTATTGCATCAGATCAGTTTTTGTGCACAGAAATTGTGCTGTCACACACCCAGTATAATGACTTCACTTTAAGATGAAGCAAGAAAAACTAATATGTAGGTATGGGGAAAGACCTCACTTCTACAAGTAAACATACATCCTAGATCATGAAAATATAGCATATTCCATAAGTTTATTACAATGTTTGAATTTCCTTTCAAGAATCTACCTCAAAATGCAGTTTTTGTTTTATTAAGCAGATTAATTTGCTGAGAAAATCATTTTATGTTCTGCACTTTCCATACATGAGGGGTAGTGTGTCAGAGAGGGAGAGCTACACAAATTGGAGTGATCTCTTTCAGGGCTAATTTGAAGGTATCAGGACTACAGTGGTTATTACAGAAGCCATTATCTTTACTCAGGCATCTAAGTAAGAACCAAATCTAAAATGCTAGTTTCTAATTTAGACTGAATCCCTGCTCTGTCTCTTCTGGTGATATGGATGATTTACCAGTTTTAAAACATACTTGCCAGATAATTAATGCACTGGCAGAGCTTTAGTGCCTTTCTCAAGCTCAGTTAATTTTCCACATGTTCGTATTCCAGCCATAAAATCACCTTTTAGTGGAGTTCAAAATATTACATGAAAGAAAGAAAAAAACACCTCAAAAGATTTATTATTCGTGTCTAACTGTGACTGCATGAGCATGTAATTAGCAGTAGCACAAGTAAAGTCATTCTGACTTGTCAGTTGTCAGGTAACGCTAGTCATATTTTAGATCATAGATATTAGCTCCATGTCCATTTTCCCCGCAGGTTAAATGCATTCAGATTGCTAGATGGTGAAAAGGAATGACACGTGTCTGTCCCGGTCTCCTCAGAGTCACCTACAACTGTTATGCTGACATTTCACAACTGTCCTCATTACTATCACTGCATGAAGCACAAATGAGGGAGCTCCGCATGAAACTCTACCCATTTCTGAGACCTTGAGGGTCATCAACAGAATACCCACTTTAAAATAAAAATAAATAAAATAAAATAAAATAAAATAAAATAAAATAAAATAAAATAAAATAAAATAAAATAAAATAA
>JAYECN010009335.1:0-29400 GCA_035222435.1 Microcambeva ribeirae | reverse complement strand
TTTTTCTTTTTCTTTTTCTTTTTCTTTTTCTTTTACTTTTTCTTTTTCTTTTTCTTTTTCTTTTTCTTTTTCTTTTTCTTTTTCTTTGTCTATTAATGATTCATTATGTACTATGCTTAGATGAAATGTATGTTGTGTTTGAATATGCATTCTATGTGAATACCTTTCTAGCTCACCAAAGCAATGAACAGTCAATGAAGCAATGAACTGTCATAGTAAAAACCCTAAGGAATGGGAGAGGGAAGTCACTTAACTGCAGGGACTTAGAAAGAAAGCATAAGACTTACTTCAAGCTGATCTTCACTAAATCTACTAGAGATCCACAGATGTTATATGTCATCATATGCTATGTCAAATAGTGGTATTAATAATAACAGCAATAATAATAGTATGTTCTTGATTAGGATCTGGAAAAAATCATAAATAGAAAGAAGGTGCCAAGTGAATAGGAAAAAAAAAAAAAAATATATAGCCTGCAAAGCTTGGAGCAATATATTTCCTTTGGAGAGAAGAGCTGTTTTGTCAGGGCCAGCTGATTGGTGTGCTATGCCAACCAAACTGTTCACAGAAATAGCCTTAGCTTTTTCCGTGATTCTGATTTTTCTGGCTTATAGATGGATGCTGGTCTCCTCGTGCATTATTCTATATCTAAGTGTTCCCAAACCAAATGGCTATTCTGGCAGTGCAGGGTGACCTAATCTGACAGTATATTTGCCATGCATCTTTATCCATTGTAATCCTGTGCCTTGGCAAGAGGGATTGGTAAAGCAGCTAATACTGAAGTAGCCCCTGTATTCATCTTTATAGCTATATATATATGTAGCCTATATAGGGAAGAAATCAGTTGCAATGGGAAACTGAATCTAGCACAGAGGTTGTAGTTTAATTCTCCTTCTATAGGGAGAAACATAAGGTAATTTATGACAGTTATGGCAGTGTGCACTCATTGCTCAATTTTCTTTCCTGCAAAAGGCCAAAAAAAGGAAAAATGGCTGAAAGTGGCAATACATGATAGACAAAGTGAAGACTATGGAAGTTAAGGTTAGTCTTCGTTTGTTCTTGTCTTTACAGAGCAATATCAATTTCCTAGTTAAAAAAAAAAAAAAAAGGAGCACATAGTAATACCAAAATTACATGAATAAAACGCTGAGAATATAGAGTCAGTCTTTTTCTCCCAGTGGCTATGTGTTTGTTGTAATAGAGGGAAAAGATTCAAGAAGAGCAAGTGATTTTTTTTAATTCTGAAAGCAGGACACTTGACTGAGAGGTGAGAGACCTAGATTCAAGTCTCTGCCCCACTTGTTCAGAATCAAAAATGTAGCACACATTCTTGCATCAAAATCAGGTTACCAAAATACTGGGCTCCTACTCTGGTCAAAGACAGATCTGTTGTGCTGGTTTGTACTGTTGTTTCCTATTTCTTTTTTTCTTCTTCTTCTTCTTCCTTGGAGGGGAAAAAAAAAAAAAAAAAAGGCTCATTTTTATTCCAAGTGACACAAAAACAAATCACAATGCTTTGGAATTGTTTATGAAACATCCTCTTATCCTCTGATCAATTGAGTGGGCTTCTTCTGTTGAGTATTGTCTCTGTCAACCTCTTGGCTTTCTCCTCATATTTTAGAAAGGTTTTATTTTCTATATTATTTTCCTGCAATGAATATAATAGGATGTTTAAACAAAGCAAATCAAGGAAAGGGCACAGACTGCTCCTTGGCAGATTGGTCTGGCACAACATTTTTTCAAGAAGGCTTGACAAGAGGCATTCTTTACTGCAGTAACTGGTGCCAAGTTCTATCTGTTGGACTAGAGTCCATGGATGTAATAAGAAGTAGATTTGGCAACCTGACATCTAAAAATTAAAGTAGTAGCAGAGCAAATTCCTTTCTTCGACCCTTATCACTTCCAACTGGCAAAGAGTTGCAGTCCTAATGAGAAAACAGGATTTAAAAGTAATGAAGCTTCTTGGTTTCAGTTGTTTACTTTAAAAGATTCATTCTGTGGAGTGCTTGTTTCCAGTTCCAAGGTTTTACAAGAACTGTTTGTGTCATTGTAGGACCAGTATTATTTAAAAAGATAAACTTCAAATTGTATTAGCTTTAGAGAGGAAGATTATCTAAGTTCCTAAATTATCTCTGTCCCTAAAACTTTATATGAAAATAGATAGCAATAAGAAAGAAAATAAACACATTTCAAGCTCACACTTTTTGATTTTTAAAGGAAACATAGGAAACATAACGGAAACATTTCCTTCTGTGGAAATGCTGGGGTATTTGCATCAATAGAAGCTACCATATAATGAAAGTGCTTAAAGGAAAGGAACTTATTTAAAATTCGAGCAGCTCTATCTAAAGATTATTTAAGCTTTGTCGTCCTTTTTATGATAACATTTCAAAATTCAAAAAAAAAAAAAAAAAGATTTCTTCTATTTCATCAAGTTTTTGACCAAAAACAAATATAACAGATCTTTTAAAAGTCTGAAATTTGGTCATATCATGTTCAAATTATTGGCTTCTGGAAAACAAACAAACCTACCCAGATGAGATTATGACTTAAAATATGTGTATATATCACTTTTATAACTCCGTGCATGTTTTTAGTGGATGCTGTTTGTCTTGATTCTAGCTAGGCTTTCATATGAAAAGACAATGTGTTTCTCATAACATCCTCATGAAGTACCCTGGTGAAGTATGGGCCAGTGGACTGTGAGATGGATAGAACAGGCTGAACTGCCAGACTCTGGGAGTTGTGACTAACACCATGAAGTCCATCTGGAAGCCACTCCTATGTGTCACCCATGTGGGTCAATATTGGGTCCAATACTGATGACAGACTTGCAGAATTCTTTGGATTATTTAAAAAAATGCAATTCTTAACTGCTGCCATTTGCAGCTGATTCCATATTTATGAAAGGAAGAAGAGGAAGAAAAAAAACTATTTTACATATGGGTAATAAGTATTGGGAAGGAGAAAGGAAGGAAGTATCAACTACAAAACTACTTTTATTTATCTCATGTTATATCTATGACAGAGTGTCCTTCTGGTCTTCTCCTTTTATAGAGTAGATACATAAATATGCATGTGAAAGACAAAAGATTTCACTTTTTTTTTTTTTTTCTTTTTAATATAGCAGCATTACAGAGGCTTCCTAATTAAAATGATAAATGCCTTTACCAAAAATAAGTTAGTGATAGAAATTTGTTTGGATAGACTGATGAGTAAGCTTAAAAAAATGTTACTTTTCAGAAACTAGTTTCTGCCACCATTCTCTTGAAAGATTAAAAAGGACAGAATATGGAAAGTTCCCCAGAGAAACTGGCCTCTAAAAGCCTCTGGTTGGAATCCAGAACTCCAAGTTCCAGAACTAGAATTTATTCAAGGGTTTTTACCATTTTATACATACCAAGCTGAGATAAAAAATATCTTTTTTTTATTATTATTATTCAGAGACAAATACAACATACATTACATGCCTACAGATCATAGAATCATAGAATAGAATCATAGAATCATAGAATGCTTAAAGTTGGAAAGGACCTCTAAAGATCATCTAGTCCAAATCCCCTGCACACGCAGGGTCACCTAGAGCATGAGGCTCAGGACTGCGTCCAAGCGGGTTTGGAAGATCTTCAGAGAAGGAGACTCCACAACCTCTCAGGGCAACCTGTTCCTGTGCTCTGTCACCCTCTCTGTCAAGAAATTTTTCCTTAAGTTCCTGTGGAACTGTTGGTGCTTCAGTTTGTGGCCGTTTCCTCTAGTCCTATCAGTGGCCGCCACTGAGAAGAGGCCGGCCCCATCCTCCTCACTGCCTCCCTTGAGGTACTTATAGACACTGATGAGGTCTCCTCTCAGCCTTCTCTTCTCCAGGCTGAACAGGCCCAGCTCTCTTAGCCTTTCCTCATAGGGCAGATGTTCCATGCCCCGATCATCCTTAACTCTGAAGACAGCATGTTTTTATGCTGTGATATGGACTGCGTATGTGTTTTGGTGTTAGATAACTGGCAATTAATGTAATTAAATGAGAATATTGATGTAAGTTAATAAACAGTTAGAATAGGTATATTTCACAATACTGTGTTGATTTATATTCTGTAATAGTAGGCTTTCTGATAATACAAATTATGATTTTTTTTCTTTGTAGTTTTCAGCACATCAGTTAATAGATAAAAAATCAAAGCTCTGAAGAGAAATAATATTTAGACTTTAGACAGGGTGATGTTTTCTCTTGCAAAATGCTTTAATTTGGACTACTGAATCCAACCAGTATACTGCTCTCAAAATTTAACAGAATACAACCATAAGAAATTTATCCTGCACTAATTTGAGATAATGTATTAAGTTACTTATACTTTCTAATGCTTAAATAAATTAATGGAACTGATGGCAATGATTTTCATAGGAAGTTCATCATATCAGGGATGATCAATTCCAATAACTGCATCTGGTCACTTCCTAAAAGAGAGCCATTTGTTTATGCTGGAATCATAGTATGTGCTTAGGCTCTTAAAGCAAGTTTTTTTCTCTGTGGAATCTTCCAACTAAATTGCCAGATATTTCAAATCACAAATAATAATTAGCAAACCCAAAATTCTGATATTTCACACATCAGATACAAAGAGCACAAAATGAAAATCTTTTAGTGTTCCCCTGAAATCTTCAAGTATCTTCCATTTTCTGTTTTGTTCATTTTCTAATATCTGCCCAAGTATCTGCTTACTAATGTAGGATGAATATCTTTTTGTCCTCAATTAGAAATTCATCCTGAAACAGGAAACCATTTCTGAATAATACTTTAAAAGAAAAAATAAAAATATCTGTATTTTTTACTTTAAAATGTTACTTAATTACTAAATTATAAAAAAAAATCCCCACACCTTTTTGCTAAAAACCTCATCATTTAAAAATATTTCTTGTGATAATGCCACAAAGCTAGTCCCTCTAATCCACATATTATTCCATGTCCTCTTTCTACTTGTGGAGAAATGGGAAAAATAATTCTGAGAAAAATATTCATACCTCCCTTCTACCACCTGCTTATGCTAGGACAAGGGCATAAAGACTGTATTTTTGAATCTTATAAAAACTAACTCTTGTGAATGAAAAAAAAAAAAACTGTTTATGAACCAAAAGTCATATCAAGCCAATGGACTTATGCTAAGTATGCAAATGATCAATATATTTTTATTTAATCAGGATGGACTTGATCAGGAAATTCAGTTAATGAAGATGTTTCTCTGGAAACCAAATTCTGTTCAGCTTGCTATTTCATGGCATGAAATACCACTATGACATATCTAATTAAGATAGAATTGTATCTAACATTTAAATGAAGATTTCTGTATTTTGTAATACTTTGAATCTAATAGAGCTGTTGATTTTCAAAAGACCCATCCAGTGTAATTTCAGTAGTTATATGGCTTCAAATCATTGCTTAAACTTCTCACACTGGCACTATTCTAAGAATTATTAGTTATTTAGCATCTTTGAATGTCCTATTCCCCCCAGATAAAAAAAAAAAAAAAGCACTAAGCCCTTTCTCAGTTGTACTTCTGATTACTTTCAGCACAACACTGCAGAGAGCTGGCATGTTTCATCCCAGTGACGCAAAATCACTCTGAGAACTAGAGTGAAAATTAGTCAAGTACTGCCAAAAGGAAAGTCAGGTCTAATGAGCACAAAAGGAGGAGGGTGCTACTGGTATGCTGAACTAATAGTGTGTATTTGCTAAAACAAAGTCACCATTTTTCATTTCGGATACTTAAAATTAGTTTACTATCTTCCTATTCAATCTTCTATATATAGTCTGAATTTCTAGCACCCACCTAGATATTTAAATAAAAGCTTGACAGGATGACTCTAGGAATTCAAAGTTTGCATTTTCGCTCCTACTATTTTTTCCTCAAATAATGCTACTTGCCTGAAAGTCAAATGGAATTTATTAGCTTAATAAAATAATAACACATAATAAAACAATTAGCATAAAACAGTAACTGCTAAAATGGAAATTCTCACCATAGAAATGCTGTATTAGGAAAACAAAGCTAGTGATAATTAAGTCAGCACAGAACCAAATTTGTTTGCCACTAACAAGAAGTATCAGAGGGATTTTACTTTCTGCACACCAACTGCTTTGACTATCTATTTTTTTCTGTTTTGAAAAACCTAATGAATCTGCACCTTCTCTCAAAAAATCTCTTTCAGTTTCAAACTTAATGGAATGCTTCAGTAAAATTCTTTCCTTTATATTTGACAAAGTATTTAACTATTCCTAGAACACCTATTTTTCTGACAATATTAATTTTGACATGAGTGGCAAGTAATATAAAAGAGAATCTAAAAAAGCCCTGACAGGCAGTTGGGCAAATTACCGATAGAAAACATTTTATTTGATGTTTCTCCCACATTTTTTTTTCCTTTGGTTGCTCAGTAACAGTCTTATTTGTACTCATTTCTTTTGCTAATCTGACAAATATTTCATGCTAAATCTCAGCCATGGATTTCTCCTAGGATGTGATCCCCATACATATTGGCTACTTATTTACTTATTAGAATCACTCTAACATTAATAATGCAGTTAGATTCATAAGAAATATTCTAGAGTTAGTGGTGGTGGTGAGTATTTTTTGTTTTGTTTTAAATACTAAGCTTTTCCTACTTTCTTTGTTGCTTCTCACCTTCTTTGAGCAGGTGGCAGTGGCCAAGATGCACAGAAAATGTAAAAGTGAAGATTTAAAAAACCTTGATGGAACTTATATTTTACTTTGACATGTAGTGTCATGTTTGACACTTCCTGAATATCACAAATTTTTTACATTTCTGAATTTCAGTTTCAGAAGATGCCCAAAACATAAAATGAAAATTACTTTTCAGGAATCTGAGGGCATCAGCTGGCTCTGCAAGCTCTCCCACTGCAGCCTCCTGCTTCCAAAGGCTACCCATGTTTAAAGTTAGCTCAGGTGCAGCACGAATGTGTTATCTTGCACATAAAACTGTGAGCTTAGCTATGTTGTGAAATGGAGGTGTATGAGAAAAGGCTATAAGAAGAGTCACCTTGGCCTGTGCCCTTTGTCTCAGGAGCTGCATTTATGTTCAGGTGCTTGCCATTGGTCACTACTTGAGCTTTGTTGCAGCTATGTGGTGCCTAGCTGTGATGAGGACTTTGCTGTGTTGGCTTGCTTCCTAGTCTGTTTTAGGGCATGCATTGACACTATAGCCTTGTCTGGTGATCTGATCTTTGACTGAGCCTCTTCCATCCTCAGACTAGCTCAGCTTTTCCTCTTTGTATGCTCTGGGATTGCACCAGAGGGGAAAAATCAGCTCCCAACTTTTTTCCCTTGGGAAGAAGTCCTACTCTTGCTGCTCTCTGACAAACCTAACCCAGCCCCATTCCTATCCCTGTAATTTTCATCTCTTCTCCAGATGTAAGCAGTAGGGATTTGATTAATTCCTCTGAATGACATTAAGTTACAGCTCACATATGCTACACGGATGATCATCTGTGATACGGGACTGGTCCCCTTCTCATCTGTTGAACCTGTGGCATCTAGGATGAAATTCAGTCAGTGTAGGGGAAAAGAAGGATGCTCTTTGCCCAGGAATGAAATACCCACACTCCTCACATCCTGCTCTAGGAAGAGACAATACAAACTAAACTGTCCCATTGCCAAGAAAGGAATGATGAGGAGTAGTATCCAAGACACTGCAACACTAGGGAACAGAGATAGGTGATAGGGATACTCTGACATCACAGAAGAATCAATGACCGAAAATGGTAATGTTATTTAAAGCCACGTATACTTGGATCTGCAGTACTGTCATATTGTCAAAGTGATCCTGATGTCATTGGCTTCCTTAAGAATATTACTCTGAGCTACATATTTTTTTTTTAATGATTACTCAATAGACTGAAGAATATTTTGTTCTGTATTCAAATATGTCAATTTATGGCAGGCAGAAAGCAAATTCCAATTCACTAAAAAATAACCCAGTAGCTACGTGCATTTTCCTGTTCATTTATGCCTCTAAAAAAGACTAGAAAGTCCTGTGCCCTCAGAAACCTACATGCCATCATTATGTGGAACATAGGATTAGCCTTATCTTAATAGTTTTAATAATCACAATAAAAGAACAAAAGGCTTAAAAACCTTGAAAGACTTTACTGTAAGCGAAATGTGGATTTTTGTGGAACATATTGTTTAAGAGAGCCCACAAGCCTCATTCTTGAGCCAAAATATATCTGAAGTCTCTCGACAACCTTGAATCAGGGGAACACATTACCATATGAAACAAAAATCTGAAGTTAAAATGACACAAAATTTGAATATGCAATGATGTTAAAAAGAAATATTAGTTTGGACAATGTTGTCCTTTTATCTGTGTGTTTCCATGTACAAATTTGTAACATTTACTTACTGTCAATGACTGTAGAAATACGGTCACTAGAAAGTAATAGAGACTTCTAAAAGGTAAGATCAGGTTTGTACTTTGTGCAGGTAATAAAGAAAAGCAAATACACAGTTTATTTGAATTCCTAGAAAATATACAAATACTGTTTTAAAACTTTATCTTTAAAATAAGATCTCAGTCCTTTTTCAAAGCCTTTCCATGCTTATGCTACTCCAGCTAATAGGGAACACTGTTTTACCTTTGGAAGAAGCACCTATTAGAAGAGTTTTCTATCAGCCTAAAGTTGATAGCAAAAGAAGAATTCATTATTCTTACACCACTGCTTTGATATATGAGTTGCATAATTTGGTGAAAGGCATAAATTACTTGATATATTTTATTTTGTAACTATAAGACATCTTTAATTAATATCTATATATTCTATTATTACTGTAGATTTTGACAAAATTCATCATTATCCTGATTAAAACCTTATGTATTTATTTTAAGCAGTTTCTAGCTATGCTCCAACACAAACATGAAAGAGAATAAAGATCCACATGAAATGCTACTATTTTTTTCATAAGCCCAATAATTTGAATTACTTCTCTTGAATACAATACTTTCTGTTGTGAAGAGGAATTGTTTAAATTTTTATCCGTGTTTAATACATTTTGAACTGACTAGATAAAAATACAGTGAATTAGTTCCTTACATTTCAGCTTAAGATTTTGATGAAATGGTACATTTTCCTAATATTTTTCTTAAAAAAATGCATCTCTCTTTTTGACTGCTCTGAACATAGATTCTGCAACTAGTAACAGATCAGCAGTTGTCTCTGAAGCTGTAGTTTCCATAGGGTGATTGAGCTCTTGTTACCTTGGAGACAACCTATGTTTTTTTTCAAGATAACTCTGCAATGAATTGTAAATAGTTTTCTTATTTCTCTTTTTTTTTTTTTTTTTCCAAGAATAGCTTGACGTCAGACTTAGATATTTTCACCTACATTAGGGTTTGTGGATAAAAACAACAGGCTACTGAGTTAATACAATTAAGAGCATATTGAATGTCTATCTCTGCTTGAATATGTTTGATCATGCTTCAATTAGGATTTTGCCTAGAATATATTTATGTCTTTCCTCTAGGATTTAAATGATGGCTGATATGAACAAGACATTTGGTGTAGGCATAGCCACCAGCCATTGTTAAAGGCTTAAATTAAAATGATGGAAGATAATTTAAATGCTAATCTCACTAAGAAAGATTAAGTCAGGAATAATAGGTTTCAGAAAAACTATCCTTTTATATCACTATAACTCTTGTCAAAAGTAGCCAGAAAATTGACATGTAATGCTTCTCATGATCTGGCAAATAACCCACTTGAAATAATATTTGAAATTCATAAAATAAAAACTTTTTATGAATCAGATTTTTTTCTTTAGGAAATTGGGACAACTTTTTAGATAACCAACTCAATTTTGCATGGCACAAGATGCGAACTTCAGGTGAATTCAGATGTGAATTTCATAGCAATATATTTTACTATTTTTTATAACCATTATTTTTAAAATTTTGCACTTTGAAGATATGACACAAAGTCATTCTTCATCCAGACCTTGATATGAAAATAGATTTTAACTGAAGTAGATTCAAACCCTTAAAAAATCACCCACTGTCTCCTTTTAGTCTTTTTAAAAATACAAAAGTTATTATATTTTCTGGACTTTTAAATGGAAAAATCACAAGCTCAAAAATTAATTCTGTATGCTGGTAAAGTGTAAAGCCTATTTCTAAATCCCATATTATCCAATTGAACTTGAGCAATATTAAAGACCCTTTTGTTTTGCTAGAAGGGTAATAAATTGTGCAAACTGCAAAATAATAATCTCTGTTACTCATTTGACTGTAATTAAGGTTTACATCTGGCTTTGCTTTCTGAAATTGTAAAGTTTTAAGGAAAAACATTTTAATATATTCTCTTAGAAATAAAATCATGAAAAAATATTTGCAGTGAATTTTTTCCCTACAATATTTCATTTTATTTTGTTTCCTATTGTTTACTTCAGATCAGTGAACATTCAAAGTCTGACTGGAATTCTTTTTTTCTTATTCACATTTAATTAATGGTTTAAGTAAATCTCTTCTAGCTCTGAGATTTTTTGAAGAATTTCTGTAGAGTAACAGTTTGAATATATGAAAGTCAATATCTTTGTTTCTCATTATCTATAATATATTGCTATTCTCCAACAGACTGACAAAGAGATTATATGAAATCTCCCAGATTTCTGTATTTGAAGAGAGGGGATATTTTCTCCCTAGAAGGAAGAGATGAAAACTTAAAGATCTTTAGAAAAGCCGAACTAGTTCTCCCTTGAAATATATGACTAATCATTAGAGACCTACATTAAGATTTAACTGCTAGACAGCACACTTTCATGAGGTAGTAAGCCTGTGATTTGTGTTTGTAAGCAGGTGATAATACTTTTCAAACAACACGATTAGATAATATATTGCAAACAGTCTAACTGTGTGACCAAGAACTGAACTCTATAGTCTAGCAGACTATTTTTTTTTTTCTTTCCTGTGATTACAGTCACTGGCAGTTGAAGTGATTTTAATGTTTAATTGATTTATAATTTCAGCTTTTTTTCCCCATACATTAAAAGCAATTTCATATTAGGGGAGATATTCATCTGGCTTTCTATGTTTCAGTTATAAACTTGAGTCCTCCCTTGAGTCCTCCCTGTCACCCACACCAGTGTAGAGAAGACTAAATAAAATATAGCAGAGATGAAGTTTGTTTTCTTTAACCTACCATTGGGTTGCCAAAATGAATAGTTTAGGTAAACAAACAATCACACACATACAGTCTCTAAGGTTTTGCATTTATGGTATAAAAATGAAGAAACTGATTATTTTTCCCCACTCTATTAAGTAAACTAAGTAGTGGGATGGGAATACTCTTTGGTAGCATCTGTGATGGGTAATTAAACTGTGATGTTGAAACCATTTTCACAACATTAACACTTCCCCAAAGATTATCATTTAATGACCCCATTTATTAAAATCTTCAATATTATTTTGTAGAAGTGGTCCCCTGTTATTTTTTATCACACTGTTCAAACTTTATTTTTAACTTCATGCCTGAATATGTCCACTTTTTTGGCACACATTGACTTTCCTTGATCTAAATAGTATAGCTGGATATATCTTTGAAAATCGTTCTAATTTGGCCAATTAATTTATCATCCCTATGTATTATGATTCAAATGCTTTTCACATTTGGAAGATAGGAATTGCCTTTTTCTTCCCCCGCTCTAATCTGATGAAACAATATCTGCCTTCAGTGGTGACCTTTTGCAATGATTTTACAAATCAGGATAATTTATATATATTTAAAATATAATTACTATTAACAGAAATTCTCTTAGTTGTGCACAATAATCCTTTAAAGCTCTCTGCAGAAATTTGCACAAATGAAATGCATGAAATGCATTTAAGACACACTCAGCCCTCCTAAAAATCCAGTCCTCAATGTCAGAATGGTTAAAGCTATATCCTAGAATTTTTTACTGAGTTAAGACTTCTTCTTTATTTAAGTCAGCTTATTATTTTTTTTTTACTTTCCCCTTCTGTTTGTAAAGACAAAAGTAGCTTGTTAAGATCAAAATATTATTTTTACCAGATCAAGTTCTCTTGATCAAATTTTGTATCAATATTTGCATCAGAGATTCATTTAAACAAAGGATGATGAACTTGTATGAACTTCCCATAAGAATGAGCAGAATTAGTGGCACAAATAAGTACAAAATCCAAGTACAAGCTTTCTCTGTAATCAATAATTCTCTGTAATCTCTGTAATACATATTCAGAGATCTATATTTGACCCTACCATCCTAGGAGGTAGCAAACAGAGAGAAGGAAGTTACTCTGCATCATGCTAATTCTCTTCCTGAAATAAATGTTTATCTCAAATGCTAGACATTTGTATTCTAAATATATAAAGTTAGGTGAGACAAATCTCTCTTTTTCCCTCTCTGATGGAGGCAGGAAAAAAAAAAAACAAAAAAAAAAAACATAATATGTTAATTCTGAGGCTATCATATTTTTGCAGTAATGTTAAAGTACTACTTAAAAATTAACAAAAATTCTAGAGCTACAGTCAGGGGAGAAGAAAGTCTAAATAAACCAGCACTATATTGTATTTTCTGTCATGCTAGTTAATCTTAAATGAGCTTAAGTGCCTCCACAATGAACTATGGAAAACAATATGAGTGTAAAATAAATTTACTCTGTGTTAAATAAGCATAGACATTCTGAACTGTATAAATAGGTAGACTTAGACAACTGATATGTCTGACTTCAAGGGACTTAGACCCACGGAGCTCTAGTTTCAGGGTATTCATTATCCGCACAGGGTAGGCTGTGCCTTAGGCTCCAGGGACTTTATGGCATGTCCTCCATACAGGAGCTACATCATAGCTCCTGAAACGGGCAGGGAGAATGTGCTCCACTGATGGATTTTACAGTCTTCCCACTTTGCTGGTTTCCTGTGGCCCATATGGAAAAGTCTTGTTACCCAGTGCTTAGATCCTGAAAAAAATTATGAAGTCTGTGGTCTGTTTTATTCCTGCGATGCAATTTTTTCTTCCCAGTTTCTTCCGTGCTCTATCTAGGACAAACCATAGCCCACTAGTGCATGATAAACTACACAGAAAAAAAAAAAAAAATTAAAACCCAGAGCTTCTTGATTTTCGCAATTATTGCCACTCATGAGCAAAATATACCACTAGAGAATAAAACAACATTGTTCATGATAAACAGTATAGTCCAAGTCTGAACCAAACTGATACCATCTTCTACATTTGTAAATGAAAACAGAGCAAGGGCAGCTCTAAGAGAAGATAGATATCTGACAAGGTATTTAAATCCGTATTTCTAAAAGTGGTCAGCTCCATTTAGGAACATAAAAAAGAACATACAGTGAAAGACTTTCAAAAGTGCTTGGTACCCAACTGTTTTCATTAAAATTACTATGAGCAGCTGGGTATTAAGCATTTTGGCAAGTCCTAGCATATTATGTAGCTGCCTAAATGACACGGGAGCTTTGTTGAGAGTTTTGCCTCATTTTCGCTGCTGAGCGTTGTATAAGCTCTTGGAGTGCTCTATTGTTGGGCTATTTGTGTGTTAAAAACTGAGTGCAAATCAGAGTTTGAACTGAAAGATAACATTGGTTACAGCATTGTGATCAGATTCACTTCCACCATATTTACCTAGACTAGTTTCATTGAATATGCATGTTTTTGAGATGTGAGTTATAATATGCTGGTATCCTAATCAGTGAAAAATTGCTGAAAGGAATTAAAATTATGTTGCCAATGAAGATAATAGAATAAGCACATGCAGACAGAAATTTTTTGCAACAATCATATCTAATCAATACCGTGACCAACAATCCCTAGGACAACAAAGATACAAAGGTGCCAAATAATGACCCTAAATAATGTGACCCTTTAAAGATATAGCCAAGTAGGTAAGACATGCCTTCTCAAACGAAAAGAAATCTTTTCTTGCAGAAAACAGTCACACTTTTTTAATTATTTTTAATTATTTCTAAGTTATGTGAAAATGTCTTTAAATGTTGGGTAACACATGAAAAAAAAAAGCTACTTTTTTTTTCTTCACTGATCTGAAGCTAGCTCTGTCATCTGAAAATGATGCATGATTCTATTTGTCAATAAGAAGTAAAAAGGACAAAACTGTATTATAATGAATGCTTTAGAAGACAGAATTCTCAACAGCGAGAGAAATTGTCATCTTGCCATACTTATTAGTGCTCCTAAATTCATATAATTTTGATATAGGTCAACATTCAAATCCCTGTATAAACAGAAAATGTTTAATCCAGTTGTATGAAAACAAACATCTGGCACAGCTGGGAACCAGGCAGCATGATAACCTCTCAAATAACACCAGGCTCCTCTGCGCTGAAAGCCTCATTCATCCTTGAGCTTAGCTGCCTCGTAGAAGCTTAAGTGGCTGACATGGAGAAGCCTAAATGTATATGTGAATATGAATTTGAATCACTCCTTTAGTTCTTTCCAGTGCAAGTCATAACCTTGTGCCATCCATTTCATTAAAAAAATACTGGCAGAACTTCACGAATGTGTTGTAGATGAGCTTGGTAGAACATACGGAGCTATCTAGTCCATACTGGTCCATAGCAGACTGTGAGGTAAGAAGTACTCTAAAAATACTACAACTCTAATGATATATGACTTTATATCAGCTAGACTTCTTTAATAGCATGAGCTGGTTAGAAAGCTGAAAGGTGAATCACTTCACCGTTGCCCAGAGGGAGAAGTTAGAGGTTGCTTGAAATATAGCAACATCCCGGATTTTTGTTGAACAAAGGCTCCTCCATTATTTTTATTTAATCCAATATATATTAAAAGGATCAGAACTGAATGAACCTCAGTATACCAGTGACCATATAATTGCTATCTCTTTTCTAAATGCCAGCTGAGCTGTGGAAAGAATTTACACAATTGCCGAACAGTGACAATTATTCAAGCTAGGATTTAAAGGATTTCTACTGAGATGTTATACGCAAATTAATAAACACAAAATCATATACTGTCAGATATAACATATGCATTCTGGGGGATTTAGAAGCTTAGCGTTTTCTGCAGGTTCCCTATAATATCACCATTGCAATAAGCACCGAAGCCAGGTGGATCAGCTCACCTTCTTACCAGTGTCTTTACAGGCTGTTGAAGTACTTAAGTACTGGATTGTTTCTGCCCTGGGCATCATTTAGATGCCTACCTTAGCTACACTAGCTCTGATCCATATTGTCTTCAATACGCAGACATAATGAATTATTCTACTGATGCCTTTAATGCTCTGACACTATGAATTATTCCCTCAATGGCATTTGCAAGCCTTTGAAAGTGATCTTATTAAAAGTGTTGCAGAGAGCAAAACAATATCCATACTTTATCATATACTATTTTTTAGCTTTCTTTCTTGAACAATGATCTAATATTACAAGCAGGTAAAAAACAGCCATTATAAACAAAACATACTGGTGAAGTGTATGTTACCTTTACCTTAACTATTTTCTCAAGTAAATTTGTGTAATCTTTGAGGATGAATGACTTTGGATTCCAACCATAAAAGCATATCTTTTTTATCCTCATTCTTTACTAATCATGCAATTCTATGCACTCAGTATCATGTTTATCTGGGCCTGTTTAGCTTAGAGAAGAGAAGATTGAGAGGAGATCTGATCAACATGTACAAGTACCTGAGGGGTGAATGTAGAGAGGATAAGGCCAAACTCTTCTCAGTGGCGGGCAGTGACAGGACAAGGGGTAATGGGTACAAGCTGAAACACAGGAAGTTCCATTTCCTTGTGAGGAAGAACTTCTTTCCTGTGAGAGTAACAGAGCACTGGAACAGGCTGCCCAGAAAGGTTGTGGAGTCTCCTTCTCTGGAGATCTTCCAAACCCCCGTGCTCCAGGTGTCCCTGCTAGAGGTGCCTTCCAACCTTAACCATTCTGTGATTCAGTGATGTATAATTCCTTGTCTGTAACATTTGTCAGCAACCCATTAGCACTTCCTCATTATGTTATAAGAAACACCATAAAAACTGTTTTTTTTTTTTTTTTTTTCTCAAGAGAAAGTGAATACATTCTCACTTCATGCTGTAACCTCCACATTAACAGGTACTTCACATTGTGTCTTTCTGTGTGTACAGATAGGCAAAAACAATCAAGCCTTTCATCCTAGTAAATCAGCTAACACAGATCCTAGTAAATAAGTATAGGTAGAGGTTCAAACATGCTGCTGACTTGTCAGAGCATGTTTCAAGGTACAGCTTGAGTTAGAAGAGCATGAGACATTCAGACATAGGAAAAAAAAAAAAAACTCTGTTTTGGTGCATGAAGATGAAGAAAATTCAGTCCTATAGATAAAAACTCATCTATACCATTTGTTTGCGGGGCCAGAAGGCCCTAGTTATATATAGATTTAGCTTTGGTTTTCATATGCTTGTCCACAGTGATGAAAAGGATGTAAGTTTTCAGTCCACACTAATTCCAAAGTAAATTTTTTTTACTTAGAATACCAGAGTTAAAATATATTAATATAAACAATAAATAATAAACACCGTAGTTACATACTTCTTTCATGACTGCAGCAGTAAAGGGCACCTTTGTGTCAAGTACTTTCAGAGGTAACAAGTTTTACACTGGTTATGTGTCCAGATGCTTAGGGTTTAGATGAACTCACACTCCATGTTGACTGAAAGACTACAGAAACCCTAAAGCGTTATCAGCAAACATATAAATTTTGGGAATTGATTCAAGCTATTGCCCTCACTGGATCCTTTCCACTTTCTCCATATCCTTCCAAGGTTGTTATCTGTTCTTGCCAGAATTTACTGACAAACAGAAAACCAGTAGAAATAAAAATGGGAATTTTCAAAGCCAAAGTCAACCACTTCATTTTCAACAGGAGGTGGAGATAGATCAAGATATTTTAGCAGATATTTGCCTACATACGTTTAGCAATGACTCAGATGATGCTTTCTGCTCCCAGAGCAGTGAGGAAGTTAATCACCACATGTCATGACAGGCAGCTGGGAACCAGGTGATAGCATGTTTAGCTGTTCCAGCTGGACCTCAAAGGGGCTATTTACATGTACAGATTTTCAACAGCTATTATAAAAAATAATTAAAACTTGTCTATTAAAACACAAAAATAATTCTTATCCTGATCAATCCACCAGTCTTTCTAGTTGATTTGAATGAAGAAATAGGAAATGTCTTATTTAGCAGACAGTTTCAAGCAAATCAAAGGAGCAAATTAAACTAAATTAAACTAAACTCTATGGCAACATTGCAGCATCTATCATTTCAATTTCAGCTTCATGATACTTTCCTTTTATATATTAGCATTGATTGGTTGGTCCTAAATTCTTCCACTGAATTCTGAATTAGATTATTTGATATCATATGACTTGAAGGCTAACAACAGTGTCAGTATCATAACTACATCTTGAAAGTGAAAATTAGGTGTCATAAGAACAAAATATATAAATGTAAACATTTATATTAAATCCTATCTGTTAATTACTTTTACAGTTTTTAGTTTTTAATTTTGACCCCACTTCAGAGAACTTTTTAGTTAATTTTTAGTTCAATGAAAATGATGGAATGTTTTATTTGATTTACTTTTAAACATAAATCTTAGTAGGGAAAAAATCACCTCTTAATAATTATATTTTTTAAATCAACTTTCTATTCCCAATAACTTTCTTTTGAGTGTTTAATTATATCTTGAATTTAATTTGGAAATATTTTTAAAATACTTTCTTAGCATTATTGGAGCATTATTACTAGTCACTGACAAATTCTCAGTGCTGTGATCTTTCCCATAAGCAATAGTCATCTAACTTCATTAAATCCTGTCTAGCTGAAAGGAGAATGTTCATTTAAAGGTACTATTCAGAAAAAAAAAAGAAAATGCTATTTACTACTCTTTAAAAAAGGAAGAATCTGAAGTCTCCATCATATGATACAGAAATGTTGATACGAAGGGATCTCCAAAGGAACTCTGGAGTTCAGTTTCCACCTCCCAGTCAAATTGGAGCTAATGCCAATACTAGATGTGATAACCCACAGCCTTTTCTAACCGAGTAATGAATGCTCCTAATGAACGTGCTCCTACAGCCTCTGAACCATGTACTGCAGTGCTACACTGCCTTCTGAGTGATTTTTTTTCTCTCCTAATAACCAAACTACACCATCCATACTATACGCCTTGAGGCCTTTACTCCTTCTTATATTGTGTACTGCCCCTAAAAAGAATTGTTTCCACTATTCTCCTAACTATCGTTTAAGTAGACTTAAGTTGCTAGTAGATCTCTCTATAGGCTGCTTAGCCTCTTCCTCACCAAACTACAAGTTTCATACTTTAGATCCCTGACCATGCTGATAGCCCCTCATTGGACCCTTTCCAGTTTCTCTATATCCCTCTTGCATTGGGGGGTTCCAAGACTGGAAATATTATTCCAACTATAGCCTCACCAGCACAGGGTATTACAAGAATAGTTATTTCATTCAGTCTGCTGACCAAGTTTTTCCTAAAGTAGATTAATTCGCAGTATTCTTTATTTGCACAGTTGGTTCGTATTCATATAGATCTAGCATCTATAATAATTCAGTTCATCAGAACTATTCAATCTAACCTTCTATCATGTCATGGCATATGTAATTGCTCCTTTTCATGTTCAAAACAGTACTTCTTGTTGGGAGTCTCTTGCCCCAAACCTCAAATTTATTGAGGTCACTCTGAATGAAGTGATAATTTGAAGTGTCTAACGCTAAACGGTTTTGCTTTTAAATGCCCAGAGTACCCAGCAGTGATGTGAATTTTACCATAACAGGGATTATATTCATTTTATTAAAAAACAAACAAACAAAAACAGAATAAATTACCTGTGGTGGAAGCAGTGGTAATCTGATATAAGCAAGCAGCATACTTAGGTCACTGCATCGCCTCTGCATATCATACTTCACCCACATCATTAAGGCATGGAAAATTGTTTCTTCATCAGGAACATTGACATCATCACTAGCCAGAAGTTTATGAAGTTCTTCAGCCGGTAGTAGTAAAAACTCTTGATTTCTTATAACTTCCATTATATTCTCCTGACAAGATGAAAATATTTTACATTCATTAATATTGAAAGGGAAAAGATCATATATTAAAGCTAAAAAAAATTCAGGAAAACAAAAATTATTAGATGAAACAGCTATAGTTTCAATTCCTCTGTGACTATGAAAACAAAAGGAAGATTATTTGTAAAATTTTGCAATAAAGGTAGAGTTCATTAAATGGTTGATCTTTACTAACTGGATGATGTTTGTCTGTACAAAGCTAAGAAGCTCAAGACCAAGATTTTAGCATTATTACCTTAAGGGAAAGACAAATAAACCAAGGGAAGTAGCTAATTTCACTGCTACGCTTAGTATGTCCAATCATTAGAATATCAAGATTCAAATTAATGCTTATCCAGAAGGGCTTATTTTGGTTTAGGCCAGGAGAAAGGCTGGCTGTTCAGGAGGAGCCGAACTAAAACTTATCCAGTCACAGAAAATGCACCTGCCAAAACAGGAGACAAAATTGCTCCCAAATTTAAAACATCAAAATTATACTGGTACAAACATATTGTGTTTTTTTGTTTGTTTTGTTTTGTTTTTTTCCCTATAGTACATGGAGATGATCATTCTAATTCTCTAACATCTTATGACTTGAAAATTTCCGATTAAAATAAAGCATAAAAAAAGTACACTATTTTATTTAGGATTGGCGGTAGAGATTAAAGATGATAGCAGACTTTGAACTTCATTGAGTTGTGTAATATAATTGCAGGTGCCAGCACAAGCATGCAAATAGAACGAATTAGCTAAAGCTGGAAGTGATGCCCACTGAAGATGAATACATTTTCATATAGAACAACTTATAATTATGCATAATTTTTTACCTCTATATATCCATCTATATAGGCCCACGAACACAGAGATGAACAAAAGTTCACATTCTCCGTGAACTGTGTTGTTATACTGATGTTTATAGCCAAAGATAACTCAGTTTAACTCAGATTTTTTTTTTTTTTAACATCATTTGTTTAAATGTCAAAGGATTTGACAAAAAAACAACATTTTTGTGGTCTGAAGTTTTAAACCAATAACTTCCATTAAGCCATATTTAAATTATTTGACTAGTATCTTGGACAATAGTTTGGAAATACAGGGGGAAGTTTGTAGTAATTTAACCACAAGTTGGCTTAATTTATTTTAAATAAAAACTCATAAAACTCAGAATATTTCAATTCACTTCTCAGTAAAATGATTTATAAGCCAAAGTTTAATTAAGTCTGGATAAATTGACATTAAATCCTATTATGAAGATAATATAACTCTACTTGTTAATTGGGGCCAACATCCAACTTTGCAGTAGTATATTAATCCAATGATCTAATATTCTAGCACAACATTGTGATGGCAAAATATATTTATGAATTCAGAGGACTTAATTTTGAGTAAAACTTGGAGCAGGGGCTCTGAATTCAGAATAATAATTTCAAGTTTGATATCTATTTTTACTTATACTTTTATCTGGATATATGCTTATATACTAAAGGTTACCGTATTTTAGCCTCTGTACTGACTAATCAGTGATTGAAAGCAAAAAACATCAAAGTTTTCAGACAAAATGTATGAGCTGTCAAAGTTGACAGGCACCACATAGGCAAACGTGGGGCTCTGAGTCGTGCAGCTCATAGAAATGAAATTTGCTCTGGGAGCTCCCAAGAGGTAACAAACCCTGGATGCTCCACAGCTGGTGCCACCAGACTCTGGGGTTGCTGCAGCCTGGAGGGACAACTTCTAATGACCCCATGATCAAAAAATCCAGAAAAAGGAGTAGTCACAGGGGAAACCCACAGCATAGATATCTCCGTTGCAGACCCATGTCTTATCCATTTCATGCTTTGGAGGCCTTCCCCGCAGATCTGCTAATGGGTGCACTGCTTCTCAGGGAACACTATGAACACGCTGAGCGAGGTCACCTGTTGATGTGCAACTTGGTACTGACCATGCAGCCTTGGTATACCGGTGGGCTGGCATTGTTCTGCCTGAGTTTAAAAGGGAGTAAGCCCTTTTATAGGGAGATTTTGGTGTGAACTTTGACCCACAGTGAGCTGTGAACCGAGAATCCACCCATCAGTGGGGATGCTCCTGATATCAACAGCATGTTGAAAAGAAACTGAAAAATCAGACCTTCAGGGTATCCCATAAAAGACATGTACCCATTGCTTCATAATTCCAGAAAAAACTATACCAGACGGATAGCTATCGCCGAAATGGGGAGAGTGGTCACTGTACCATGCACCCATGATTGAACTACAGATGTCTGATCTGTATATGTATTTTCAGTTCTAATCTATTTCTAGCTTTGTTAGACTTTGTTAACTTTGTTATGACCTCTTATCTTTAATATACTCTCACAATTGACAAATGACAATCTCCCAAATTCAGCACAATTAACCCCAGTATCTGAAAGATTCCTAGACTGACACAGTTCCAGACACATCACAAAAACCTAAAAGCATTGTTCTAAAAGCCTTGAATTATACTGGTTTTCATGTGACCCAAGGTTAGGAATTGCAGGAATTACTATTTTTTAAAAGTCTTTATATAATTGCAGCTGAGATATATCTAAAACATAACAACAGCAAAATGCAGGTTCTTGATTTTCAGAGCTAAAAGCTCAAAATCTTTATCATTACAACTTGACTAAGGAATATATCTACCTCATAACTTCCTAGGTCACATTTTAAGTTAAGATTAATTTCATTTGGAACAGTTAAGTGAATTTCAATAGAAATCTGTTTTATAAAGGAAATCATTTATTTTATTCTTTGCCTATGGAAAAAAATCAGAAGGACCATGCACCTTCTTAAAAGAAAAGAAATGTATGAGAAAAGGCAAACATCAATATGACATTAATCATTTATGTTGCTCCCTCGCACTTTGATTTTCCAGCACAAATAATTCTACACACATGTTTAGTTACTTTTGCTGCAAGGTGTTTACCAGAAGTCCTATAAACCCTTGTGATACCTCAGGGCAAAATTATAAAATAAATAATTATGTCAAATCACTCATTACTTGTAAGGATGTGTCTGTCAGGTTCCCACAGCAGCTGCCAACACTGCCAGTCACTGCTCCTGGGCTTCCCACTGCTACCCAGCTGCGGCCCATTGCATTCTGTCCGCAACAGACAAAGGGAGGAGTCAGGACCTTTCACTGTTTTTTTTCTTCTGACTTTCTTTGATGATAAAAGTGGCCTTTATTTTTGCATCTTAAGGAATCTGATACAAAGTCTAGTCTCTGATTTTCCACTGGATAAAACACTGATAGTAAATAGAATATACATTCTACTGAAGTTAAGGTGCAAGGAAGTCATTGAGCTGCTTGATCCTGGTATGTTGAAGTAATCTGAGCAGTGTTTAGGTCCTAGGAACCCAAGAAATTTTCAGAATAAAGGCACACAGGATTTGGGCATATCCAGGTTTATGTGACAATGAATTTTTAGCACCTCTAATTTCCAAGTCTGATCGCTACAGAGTTTTGTAGATCTCGACTCCAGAGATGAAACAGCCTGTGACTAATAGTTCTCCTACGTGAACGATTCACTTAGCCTTTTTCTCAGGCAAGGATTGTAATGTTTTAATTCAGTAGTGAATTTTTGCTTTTAAATTAGAAAAGGTAATTTATAGTGGAATGTATGAAAATCTCTGGACTCACTCAGAGAAAATGATGTCTCATTTTGCGGCTGTTCCACTTTCACAACATGATGATACAATAGCTGCTATCATGGGGGTCACAACCTTTGCATGGCAGGGATGTTTTACTTTTAAACCTTTTCAGCAACGCAAAGGATCAGACCATAAAGTAGTAGAACACAGTCATTTAACAAAATATGTCTATATTTAAAGGTAAATAAGCAACTATTTAGTATCTTAATTGTGCTTCATAGGAACATAAATGATCTAAGGAAATTAAAGTATTACCACATGGTATTTAATAAAAATGAGTTCTATTAGCTATATCCTTATAATGATTACCTATTCACATAAATTTGATTTTTTAAATCAAGATTTTCATAGGATATCAAATTATTTTACAAAATCAGTTGTCATTGATGCATATGGTCACTGATTTTACTAATTAGCGTGTATGCAATGAGAGTAATTTCTTCAATATTATAATAAATATGAAGTAATTGCACTATTTACCCATGAAGAATGCCAGCTTCTGAGCAAGCCAGGTAGAAACTGTTGCAACTTGACAGAAGTACTTTGGTATTAAAATGCTGAGCAGGTATTTTGGTTTTGTATGAAGGAATCTCATTTCAGTTTTGAATTTTATTGATTTTGATGGCATGGCAATGCAAAAATAATAGATGCATACAAGAATAATGAAGAGAAATATCTGTACACTGTTTTTTTCCCTTAAATAATAACTGACTAATGTCAGTGAAGATTCTAAATCTATACTGATTTCAACTAAAATGTTTTAGAGTTTTCCAAAGAACATTTTAAAAAAAAAAAAGTAGTGCCTCTGATTTCTACATTAAATCATGTAGTTTATTCGCTGAAGTGCTAAAGTCCTGAAAACTGATATTAGTTTTGGCCAAGGCCCAATCTATTTCTGTCTGAAAATTGTTTCTGAAGTGCTACAGAGTATTCAGTTCTGTTTTGTTTGCCTGTATCTCTATCAGTTCTGTATGATGCAAAACTGTATCACCTGTTTTCAGTACTACCAAGAATTACCCATCTATGTAAAGACTGTCCTCTCATGTATCTTCTTTCCTAAGAAGAGTGGAGTTTTTAAGTTCTTGAACTTTAATTCCGATAAGATGAAAAAAAAAAAAAATTCACAGTATTTATTAGCATGAATGTGACCTTTCTCACAAGCCAAATTCCAAATCTCACCAGTGATAGCTCTGTCTGAGATCTATCCAGTCATTAGTCAACAATTTTTTTGTCCCTCCTCCTACAGCCATCTCCACTTTGGTCCAAAGCAATTCCAACCTGGGACAAGAGCCTGGCTCTGGTGACTGTCTGATTTTTATTACACTTGTATAAGCTGTTTCTAAAGTGCTCTCCAAATATGAAAAAAAATGAGCGGCTCTCCCTTTTAAAATGGTGTTGTTTTCATAGTAGGAATGCAACATATCTCATGTAGATACCAGAGCTGAAATTTTCTGGGTTTAAATGACATCACTACAGGAAAATAGTCATCATGACACACTCTCACTGTCCTAGCATGATTTTTCTTTCTTCCATACCTTGTTCAAGTAAGCAAGCATGGTACAAATTTCCTGTCCCACTCCACAGCCATCATCCAATTTAAGTCCGGCCAAAATGGCTTCCCTAATATGTAGATAAATGACTCCACAACCGGTACTTTTTCAGAGTGGGAACAGAACAATTTTGCATCCCAGTAGGATAGAAAGACATGAGGACCACTACTCACATCTCCATTTAGGACAGGCAGGATAATACCCAGCTACAATTATGTGGTTAGGACATATAGAGGAGGGACGTCTCCCACTAAGAAGCCTACAAACAGACCACAGAACTTGTGACCATTGCTAGAAGACTATCCACAAGCATTTTAAGACTTGCACAGTGTGGGAATGTGTGTGCAAGCGCATGCTGCAGTGAGTGTACCAAGAGCTAATCCATACTGATCAAAGCAGACCATATTGGCATCTTAAGTAAGAGTAGTAGAGGCAACATGAGGGTTAGAAGAGGCAAAAGCAGGAAGGGCAGCACTGTCAGGCATAGTGGTGTTCAGCAGAGGTTACAAGGATGTCTCAAACCCTTAAGAAACTTTTTGTGCATGAGGGTAGTGTGTATTGGAGGCCTGCGGATGAATTAAACCAGCAGGTATTTGTTTCAGGCGCTGTAAGTTTACTCCTCTCATGCAGAATCCAAAACTAAGGACTGAATTCTAGCTTTCAGGTAGAGAAATGTGAGTCAACTTGTGTCTTTTCCTCTCTGAACCATATCTCACCTCTATTTTGGATATAGAAGAGCATAAGGGTAACCTTTAAACATATATGTCAAGGTAAGCACATATTATTTAAGTCCTTATGAGGCTTCAGACTTCTTTACTATACTTAGCAGACCTATACAGGAAAATCAAATGATTTCTTCTCTGATTTTTTTTTCTAGACCTTTTTTTGTTGTTTCTATACTTTTAAAAATTAACTTTTGTTTTATTATTTGTTTGCATAGGGAATTATATTCTGGTTAAGAACCAAAGTAGGATCCAACAACCAATTTGTGTTGAAATGCCAAAGAATAATTTAAACTGGAGGGCAATGCTGACCAGAAATAAGCTTGTATAAGCCAAATCTGAATAAATGAAGTCTGGAAAGGCTGGAAATTAGGAAAGTATTTCTTATTATTAAAGTACAAAGCTCTAAAACAGAGTTCTAATGGGATGAGGAAGGAATAAATCTATTAGAATCAGTATTATAACTTAAGATACTCATCTGATGCAGTTTCCCCTGGCAGCAAGAGGCTGTCTCTTGGGATCCCTTTCAATTTTATTTTAACCGAGTCACACTTCTGTTGAACCTAATAACATTTGATTCACTGAAGAATACCTCCAATAAAGGCATCATCTCAAAGACATTTGGAGATGGATAATTTGCCACTTTTGCAGTAGCTTTCACAAGTAATCATCCTCAACATTAAAATGCGTGTCTAATTTCCAATTTGAACTTGTCTGTCTTCTACTCCTACATACTGGTTCTTATTAGGAATTTCTCTGTCTGATTAATGAGCTCATTAGCACCAAATCTTGAAAAACCTAAAATAATCTCTTGGGTCTTTCATAACTCAGAGGGGTTGAGTGGTTATCCCCTTGTTTTTACAACTCATTCACAATATTACATAGAAAGATACAGGAGTGAAACAGGATGCTTAATCATTAATACTGTTCCTTGCAGCATTAATTCACTGGCAATTGCATTATCGTTTACTGACCAACCCTGATCCTGCTTAGGGTGTGAAAGGTACTGGAATACAGCACAACATGAAGTCTGAATGCGTATAAATACCCATATAAATACATTATATATTTTTATACAGTTATGGTATTGCTTAAGGAGTGAAATTATTTAAAATTGGTACTTAGTATATTAGCATCTTAGATTAAGTGGTCATTCTAATTGCAACCAAATATTTAAAAAATTATAACAGCAGAGACATATGAAAAATTTTGTTTTCATGATTAATATATAGCATAGGTTTGACCTGAAAAAAAAGTATATGCTGTCCCTATGAACAAGAGTATCCCAGAAAACAAGTAGCCTATTACAGGAAAATACACAGTTATGCAAATTCCTGACTATTGTACTTTTTTTTTTTCTTTTTTTTTTTACCATTGTCAGAAATATGATCTACCATTCAACTAACACTGGCTATAATTTGAAGCATTCCAAAGATTGCTGGGAATCTCAATTAGAATGAAAGAAAATGAAAGAAGACAATGTATTCTAAACTGAAAACAAACAAACAACAACAATAACAAAATTACGTTTGAACAGAAAAAGGATTTTGAGAATAGAGCCACCTTTCCTTATAAAGGGGCTTCCAAAGATTTCCACTCCATAAAAAGGTTTTAAGAAAGTAATATGTAGTTATTCTCCGAGAGCCCTTAGAGTTTTCAAGCACATTATGAAATCCAGATTCATTCTAAAGACAGAATGTTATGGTAAAAAGTTAATTAGCATAGCCAAAACCAAATACAACAACTATATCCCACAGATAGCAACTTGTTGCTCAATAGTATTTCAGAATATAGAATAATTCACACAAGGATATCTGATCATCAGTGCTGGTGCTTTCTATATCCTTTCCACCAAAATAACAGTATATATTGCGATGTAAAATAACCACTGCATTAGACTTTAAGTGGTTTGTCAAGATAAAAGGCCACTGAAAAATTGTCATATTAAGTTGTTGTCTTTAGAATACATAAGAATTGTTAAAGGAAGGCTGAAAGTATATTAACATACTGTGTGAATCCCAAAAGACAAATTTCAGACTAAAGTGAAATTGTAAAACATTTGTCATGTTGCACATTACATTGATTAAACTGACAGTTACTCTTGTTTTATTGGTGCTTTGGAAATTACAAATTTGAAAGGAACAGTCATTATGCTTCACTCTGTCCAAGACTCTGCATGTCTGCATTCATCCAATAATCTCATGCTGTCAAGTAACTATAACATGAAGTAATTTCTTAGTGCCAGTTCTTTACTATGAGTGGAGAGGAGGTGAAAAAAACTTTATAGCTTTGTCTATTTTTTTTTAAATTAGATTATCTTAAAATTCAAACATAACTCTTGATTTTTCTATTTTTTTTTTTTCTTTATCTGGCACTTGAAAATAACCTGTATTTTTTAAAGAACTATCTGAGACAAAATAGGCACAAACTCACTTTTCCAAACTATGTTGCTACAAACCCTTTGGTGTCTTACATAATTGTATTTTCCTATAAAATACTAAAAGACTTCTGGACTAAATATCACTCAGATATACTTTTTTTTTTTTTTTAAGTTTAGCAATGAAAATAAATAGCAAACCTCTTATGGAAATAAAGAGAAAACTGCTGAATAAGCAGTTATCACTAAAATTTTGCTCTCTAACACAGTTGTTTTTAAAGAAGACAAACATTTTATCTTTAAAGAAGACAGTCATAAACATTCTTTAAAATAATGATATTTCTCTAAAATAAAGATAGTTGTAAAAATTCTCTCAAAATATATAAAAAAAATAGAGTGAGGGGGTCAGTGGATTTTCTAAAACTTAGGGGAATGGATCTCCTAATTCAGTAATGCTTGAGCAGTTACTAATGTCATAAAAAAATACATGGTATATATTCAGGTAAGATTATTGCTAGTTGAAGCCGCCTTGCAAAGAGATTATGTACCCAAAAGATATTTTGTGTTTAAGTTCTCATAGAACATAAAAATACCTGCATGGTTTCAGAGCAAAAAAAGGTTCATCTATGACCAGTGACCAGATGTAATTTCCACAATGATCAGACAGGTGTATATACAGCAGAAGTTTAAAGACATAAATATGAAATACTGTACACTTTATGTATCCTATTTTTGAAAATTATGATTCTAAGGTTTGTGCAAATGGCTCTTTATGTTAAGAACTTTTCTTCCATTAATTTATGTAGTAGTATTGTGAATTCATTTATAGGTTTGGCCTCCAAAAAAATCACATGGACCAATTACATTCTTAAGCACATACCTGTGACATAAACATATTTTCTTTTGTTTGCCTTTAAATCCATTCTCTGGTTTTGTTTGATAAACCTTAATTCTTGTACTGAGAGAAATAAAATACCATTTCCCCTTTGCTTGTAGTTTATAGCATATGTCTCTGTTATAGTTTCTCCAGTAGTCATATTTTCAAAACAGAAAAAAAAAAAAAATATATCTAATTCTTCTTAAGGAAGTGGGAGCACATCCTAACAGATACTTACATGTCCACTTAGTTTCAGGCAAGCTTTTTGTTTATTTGTTTGCTTTTAATATCTTAGTACACTCTTTGTGAGATTGGATGACCAGAACTACAGCGGTATTTAAAGTGTAAACATGGTGGCATCTCATGGTTTCTAATGCTTTGTATTTTCTCCACTCATTGTTTCCTAACACTCCCTAGCACTCCACTCTCCTTTTTGAATCACACTAAGGGCTGATTTCACATTCTCATAGAATACAATGGATGTCTTCATTCTTTTATTTTTTAATCTCTGACCAATGACAGATAATAAAAATGCCACCATGAAATGTTTATAGATAATTCCTGCATCTGTATTAATTTTCATTTATAAATATGCAATATTACCTGCCATTGTATCCTTAGCATCACAAGATACAAGATCCTTCTGAAAGTTTTTTTACTTTGTGTTTTTACTATCCTCAGTAATATTTCAGTATTAATAAAAAATATTTACTATTTACTCCTTTTCCATACAACATTTTTATAAGAATAATTTGCAGCATTGTGGTCTTTGTAGTAATTTCCTCCACAGTACCATCTGTCTCTCTGTTCCTGTGCTTTATTTCCTCATTTTTAGCCAGCTATCAATCCATAGAAGTACTTCTCTTATTCTTTTACAGATTTATTTTTCTTTTTGCTTTAAGAGTTTCCAGTGACAGGTTTGTCACAGGCTTTTTGGAAACGCAATTGTACAACAGAAAATTTATTCACATTCTCCAAAAGATTTATTAAATATGATTTGCTTTAGGATTTCTTGGACTTTTTTTTACTCCTTTCTTTCTTTCTTTCTTTCTTTCTTTCTTTCTTTCTTTCTTTCTTTCTTTCTTTCTTTCTTTCTTTCT